>CM008231.1:4948019-4963200 GCA_002278615.1 Pogonus chalceus
TAACTGCAATTTCTTAAACATGTTTATATAATATTTATCAAATGTATAATATAGTTTCATTTATATTTAAACTTTTGTTTTAAAGTACTAATTTAAAGTATTATAATGTGATAATTATGCTAATATAAGTATTTTTAAAACCTTTTCTATAGTTATAATAAAAAATAAAAACGCTAAACATTAAAAATATTTTTCGGAAATGAATTTTCTTATTTCGACAATATTTATTATTAAACATATTTTAATGGAAAATATAATATAAACAGCAGGATATCCCTTACCAAAGATGCCGCCCGGCAGTTTTTACAAACCAAAGTTTTTTGATTTTATGCGAGAAGAATATTTAGCATGTCGTGAAGGTGTGGGAATAATAGACATGTCATCGTTTTCAAAAATTGAAATAAAAGTTCGTACAATTTTATAACTATCAAAAATTAATAAAAATATATATTTAATTTATATTTTAGTCCAGAGGACTAGAAGTTATTAATTATCTTCAACAATTATGTTCAAATGATATAAATATTCCTATTGGTGGGATTGTCCACACGGGAATGCAAAATGAAATTGGTGGATACGAAAATGATTGCATGCTTGTACGACAAACTGAAAATAGGTTTGTTCAAAAATATATCCACGCGAGGCCGTCTTAATAATTTGTTTATCTTAGTTTTTTTATGGTCTCACCTACTAGTCAACAAACTCGTGTTTATGAATGGATATCTCGACATCTTCCCGAAGATAACTCCGTTGATTTAAACGATGTTACTTCAATGTATACTGTAATTAACGTTGTTGGACCAAAAGCAGGAGAACTTATGGGCGAACTTTCAAACTCTGATATGGCACTTCAACCGTTTTCATATAAGAAAGTAAACGTTGGATATGCGTCTGATGTTATGGTCATGTCTTTTACACATACCGGGGAACCTGGTTATTGTCTTTACGTTCCGTCAGAATATGCGCTACATATTTATTATCGACTTATGACTGTAATATTTAATACTTCACTTGTGTTTTTTTTTTTTTTTTAATTTATAATTTTTATTTAAATTATAGGTCGGTCGTGATTATGGTGTAAGAGATGTAGGTACTTTAACTCAAAGATTTATGAGAATTGAACGTTTTATTCCATTTTGGGCTGAAGAATTGACAAGTTTTACTACTCCGTATGAAGCAGGCAATGGATATAGTGTTAAATTAGATGTAATTATACATTTTATTTAATTAAATAATTATTTATGTGTTAATTATTATTACAGAAGGGGGATTTTATTGGTCGAGAAGCTTTGAAAAGACAAAAAGAACAAGGTGTTAAAAGACAATTAGTGTTATTTCATTTGAATGATATTGATCCTGATAAAGATATTTGGCCATGGGGAGGAGAACCCCTTTATAGAAATAATGAATTTGTTGGGACTGTTACATCCGCGGGGTATTTATTATTTTAAAAATTAAAAAAAAAAAATTATTATGAAATAAATTATTCTAGGTACGGATTTGCAGCAGACAAACTAATTTGTTTAGGTTTTATTGAAAGAACAAAATCAGATACAACAAAACGAAACGTTAATTCCGAATATATTTTATCAAAAGATGCAAAATACCATATAGATATTGCAGGATATAAATTTTCTTTAACGCCATATTTACATGCTCCACATTATTCTATAACTTCCCAACGAAATCGGCGATATAAACCAACTGTAGTTAACTACAGTAGTGATATTGTCCATTAATTTTTAAATGTTTTTTATAAATAATTTTAATTCTATTTTATGGCAATAATTTTATTTGTTTTTTTCGTATATGATGTACAATTTTAATGCAATATTTATTTTTATTTAATATATTTTACAGTGATATACATATACTTAAATATTGTACTTAAAATTTATTTATTGAATGCAATAAATTTGTTTTGTTTAATAATGTTTGTTTTTATTTTTGTTTCCTTATAAAAAAACTAATAAAATATATTTTAATTAAATATTATTCGAATTATAATTAAATTATAAATCCAGAAACACAGAATAACATCGATCACAAAAATCCTTTCAATTTTATATTCTATTATATTATTTCATTTGTTTCAAATACGTTATGTTCTATATTTATAATTTTACTGTATGTGAAGTGTTCTAGAATAGTTATAGTTCAAATTCGTATAAAATACTGGAAAATAAGTAAATATTTATTTAAAAATACATTATTTATAATTTGAATTCGACGCCAATGGTATATAAATACTTCAATAAAAATTCTATTAATAACTGCGTTTACTTCAGCTTCAAATATGTTGTATAATAAATATAATTTTTTATTCATAAATAGTGTTTAAATATTCGGTAGTAAAAGCCAATTAATTTTATATTTATTTTGTTTGTAATAACACTAACGTAACATAACCGATAACAGAGTTATGCGTAACATGATACTTAATTGTAAATAACCTAACCATTTACTTCATACTGTTGCAGTGCTAAGTAGTACAGGAAGAAGAGAACCATGTTAAATCTACCAGACGAGGTAAAAACTTATAAAAATATGATTATATTACTATTAAACGTTCATAATTTGTAGATAATACTAAAAATATTAATGCTTTTAAATCTGTTTGATTTAAAATCAGTTCGTAGTACTTGTAAAAGGTTATACAACCTCTCGTTAGATTATTCGGTAACTAAACGTGAAATATTAAAAATAGATGACCGGATATTCCGTAAAAATGCTTCAGATATCGTAAATGCCCTTATATCTAGTCAACGAGTTTTTCAAAATTTGAGTTTGAAGAACAATTTACCAGTTTCATCACGTATAAGTTCTCAGTATAATTACGAATGCAATCCGAATGTTAAAGCATTAGTTTTAAGTTTAATCAAAAAGTTTGGAGTTAATTTAAAGCATATTTCGATTAAAAATTGTAATGGAATATTTTGCGATTGCTTCCAAAGTATAATTGAGGAATGTACAAACGTAGAAGTCTTGGATATATTTAATAGCAATGATTTATTCCTCAGACCGATGTGTTTAAGCCAACAAAATATTCAGTTACCACGTTTGTCGACATTATATTTAGCTAGAGCTACGCATTTTACAGATGAAATACTTTACAATTTCTTTAAAATTGCCCCAAATATTGAAAATATTTCGCTTGATGATGTTCAATTAAACAGTCCATCATCACTTTATTATAAATTCTATAAGGACTCCAATCCTTTATTAAAACCCAGCAATCAAATTTTAACTATTAACTGCTTGAAAGCTTTAGTCGAGATTCGATGTAAAAATATTAAACGAATAAATTTATCTGGGAATAGAATCTGTGCTCCATCAGTAAAACAAATTTATGCAATACCAGATCTGGAATTACTTAGTTTATCTCTATCATCCTGTAGAGAAATTTCATGGGATTCGATTCATAATGATATTGAATTCTTTAGACATTCTAATATGACTGAAATAAATCTATCAGGCTGTAGATTTACAAATAATATGCTATTAAATGTATGTAAAAGCTTTGTTCATCTTGAGAGAATGAATATATCTAGATGCAAGTCAATTGATAATATGGGACTGGCGAACTTAAAATGCTTGACAAAGTTAAAACATTTGAATATAAGCGATTGTCTTTGCACCGGAGATGTAGTTCTCAGTAATATTTATAAAGAGCCAAACAAATTAACACCATTAAAACAATTAATTGCACAAAATATTCCAATTAAATCTGAACATATGCAAAGCTGTATTCAAAATTTTGACTTGGATGAAC
Organism: Pogonus chalceus; assembly: GCA_002278615.1. NCBI lineage: Eukaryota > Metazoa > Arthropoda > Insecta > Coleoptera > Carabidae > Pogonus > Pogonus chalceus. The sequence goes on from CM008231.1 coordinate 4,951,792, forward strand.
TTATAATTGGTGATTATCAATGCACGAGAAATCTATGTGATATTGGGGTACAAGAAATATTTTGTTACGAGACAAATTTGCGTAAAATTGCTTTATGCGACTTAGCTATTACTGATTGCTCTATGGTGGGATATCACCCAATTTCGACGGTAAATGAAACAGAAAGTTTCTTTCTAACATTATTACCGGCAAAAGTAAAGACTTATAATTTAAATGATAATATGGTTGAATTTAAAAAGCTTTTTAAAATTGAAAATAATTTTTGCGATCGTTCAATTTCACACGTAAAATATTTAAAAGAAATTGATTTAAGCAATTGCTTAAATTTGACTGATGATATGTTTAAATACTCGTTTGATTTGCCTAATTTGGTCAAACTAGATTTGAAGAAAACGAAGGTAATTTTTTTATAATTTCTTATTATTTTATTTTATTTTGTTTGTTTAATCTTTTAGATAACTACCCGAGGTTTATGTTTCCTTATTCAAAAGTGTCCTAATATCCAATATTTAGATTTAACGTACACAAATATTGATGATTCCTCAGTTTGTGTGATTACCCAAGGTCTTAAACGACTAAAATTTTTAACTCTAATGGTGATTTTGATTATGTTTAAATAAATTATTTCATTTAAATCAATTATTTTTTATTTTCAGGGCTGTCTAAAGATAAGCAATATTAGTTTGGAACTAATTTTGACTCATTGCAAATCATTGCAATATTTAGATGTAAGATTTTGTATTAATTTGAATTCAGTTTTAGTTAATGAAATTTTAAAAATGCCAAATATTATTCAAGTCAAGAGATTGTATAATCAGTTACAATTCTCTGCTGAAACTTTTGCAATTCCAACAGCTCCACCACTGCCAGATAATTTATAATATTTTTATTACTGAGTTTATTTTTTTTATAAAACATGTATTTAATAATAAAAATAAGACATGTATATGTGATAAATGAAAATTTTTTAAAGTAATTACGCATTTAAAAATTCTTTTTCTTCCGTCTGTACATATTTTGTTGTTTTTTCATAGATATAAAATATTTTAAGTTAATTAATGTTTAATGTATATGGTAAATGTTAGAATTAAAAAAAAAATTCTTCCGTCCATACAAATGGAAATAATTTTTGTAACCAAACCTATTTGTAAGTTGTATTTTAAATAAATATTTTTGATTATATTATTGTTTTTAATTTAAACCTTCCCCGTATTACATAAATTTATTAATTTAAAATTGTTGATAAATATAAACTTATATTATTAAAATTATATTAATCAAGTTATATAAGAGGAAGATTTATTTTAAAATAAATTTCTCTTAAATTAATGGTATATTATATAAATTAATTAAGTATATTATTTAGTAAATAATCTTTTAAATATAACCGCTATATTGTATAGCTTATTTTAGTGCTTTAAATTTATAACAAAATCCCCTAAAATGTTGAAGCAAATCGAAAGAAGGAATCGCTAACCAAACTTTGTTCTCTTCTTTTTAACGCCGTGTCGTGTCACCGTGTGAAGGTGAGAGTTAAATGTGAAAAATATTCAAGTTTTTCTTAATAATCCTTCGAAATTTACTTATTTTTACTTTAAATAATCAAATGTATTAAAGTGTATTTTCTGGATTTCATGTGCATTTTTGCATCTGTGTGATTTATTTTAAATCTTGTTATTTTGTTGTGTCAAATTTTGTGGTTATTTATTAGCTTAGTATCTACAAAACATACTTAAGATTCTTAAAAGTACTTATTTTTGTAATGATTTTGTCAATTTGTTTCAAAAAATATGTTAATATCATAACTTAGGATAAATGTTTAAATCATACACATTAGTCTGTTTAAAAACAACTGTCAATAGAACATGTGCCAGTTTGTTAAGTTTGTATAAATAATAAAATATGGTACAACTAACACTGGTTCATTCTATGTAGAATATTGTAAAATAAATAATTTCGTTGTATTTTTATATTTAAATATATCAACGTAAACAGTGTGTATAAGTGTTATTGATTGTGTTATAGGCTTTAACGCTTAACGATGGCACCCAAAAGAAATAATATGATCCCTAATGGGCATTTCCATAAAGATTGGCAAAGATTTGTAAAAACATGGTTCAACCAACCAGCCAGAAAATACAGACGCAGACAAAATAGAGTAAAGAAAGCACGCGCTATTGCACCAAGACCTGCAGCAGGAAACCTCCGTCCTGTTGTCAGATGTCCCACATTTAGATATCACACCAAAGTTCGTGCTGGACGTGGATTTACTCTCCAAGAACTCCGGGTTTGTTATTTTAAATATTCATAATACATATTCGTAATTTACTTTGTTACCGAATATATCTACATCATTATTTGTATTATTGTGTAATTAGTTTGCGAACATTGTGAATGAATTTTTAGGCAGCCGGTTTAAATGCACCTTTCGCGCGTTCCATCGGAATTGCTGTAGATTACCGTAGACGTAACAAATCAGTAGAATCCGTACAATTAAACGCTCAAAGGCTTAAGGAATACCGCAGCAAATTGATCTTGTTCCCACGTCACGAGAAGAAGAAGTTGCGCAAGGGTGAAGCTACTCCAGAAGAACGTAAAGTAGCCACACAACTTAAGACGACAGTTATGCCAATTCGTCAATCCGTAGCCAAATCTAAGGCTAGAGTCATTACAGAAGACGAAAAGAAATTCAACGCATACGTTTTCCTCAGAAAGGTAAAATTATAATAAATAATTAATTTAATGTATTTTTATGCGACTATGTTTTTAATTTTTAGGCACGTGCTGATGCTAGATTAGTTGGAATTCGGGCTAAGAGAGCAAAGGATGCTTCTGAAAATCCCGATGATGTTACAAAAGTAGCGAAGGAAGCCAAGAAGGCAAAGAAATAATTTGTAAAAAAATACCTTTATAAAAACAAGTAGGTATTGTGCTTTGTATTAATTTATAAATATAATTGATATCTACTTGTTTCATCGTGTTTTTTTATTTATAAATATACAATTTTTATTATTATAAGCAATCTCGTTCATACCAGTATCCTGTCAAATAAATCCTGTACATCCTGTTATTAATAAATAAATAAAAATTCATTATTTCATGATTATTTTATTGTCTAACAACTTGTACATTTGTATATCAGATAAGTATAAAATAACATTTTAATTGACGAAAAAATTAAAATTACTTAAATTCATGATTTCAGTATCGTATAATTTACAAAAATATTTTATTTCTATTAGTGTCCCGCACTTACTAAACTCAATATAAATGCTAAATATATATGAATATATGGCCATTCTTTTTAATAAGTTGAAATTCACAATTAAAATTCATTACATTAGAAAATAACACATTTATTTGTACCATGCTATCATATATAAAAGGCGAGTGTATTTACTAAATACAATTGATCATGATTATATACAAATTTGATTAAGTTTCGTGAAAGAAATTAATTANAAAATCGAGTATACCACTAAAAAATAAGTTACTTTGTTTCTTCAATTATTTCACAAGATGAATTTGTTCCTGCGGAGTTTTCATCACTTCCACTGGAGCTAGATGATTCGCTATCGCTTCCACTATCTTCAGTATCTTCATCTGTTGTACAACCATCTTTCTTTTCTTCTAACATTTTCTTAAATTGACGAACTGTCACCTTTTTAGGTATAATTTCTGTAAGGAAATCATATCTATCTGATGTATTAACAACTTCTGCTATATGTTTATAGTCGATTTCTTTAGTATTTGATACTTTTTCAGCGCCTTTTGATAGATGTTTGATAAATAATTCCTGTATAATAGATATTACATGTAGTTTTATCCATATGGATTATCTATAACTGAAATATAATAATTTAAACTTACTGTAGCCATTGTAACAAGGTGTAAAGATTCCTTACTGATAGTTTCAACATCTGCTGAACTTTTCATTATTGTTTTAATACGACTTACCGGAAGGTGATTACTCATTTTGAAGTTAATTTATTGAATATTTATAGAAAATATCTATATTTTAAGCTTGATCATTTAAGGTTAACTTGAGAAATTCACTCTTTTTGTTTACCGCCAATGATTTCTGTACTGAACTAGTGTGGAATGTGGAATGTGTATTGGTAGTAATGTTCAAATCAATTTAAATTTTAAAATCATTTCAAATTTATTTCAAAATAATTTTATTTTTTTATGTATATAAAATTTGAAATAAATAAATAATAAATAATGCATAATATTTATTTATATAATTTATTAAAATTATAATTCTTCACCAGCCTTATGAAAATCTCTCAAAACGTTTGACGTTAGACGAAGATAGCTTCCAGCACATATAAAAGGTCTACACCGTCTACACCTTTTTATTAGCTGATAAAATATAAGTAATTAGGTGTCAGTGTCTTATAAAAATTGTTCTGTGTTCGAAATTTATTCGTATTTAATAAATTTTCCATAATAAATAAGTAAAAATGTCGATAACTTGTGAGCCTGTATCAGGATTTGGGGTAAATATCATTGATTATGACAAATCACGACAAATTTTATATAACTTATCATATTCATTTAAATATCTTATCAATTTTCTTATTAGAATCATATTCATATATTTTAGTTTCGCCAAGATTATCTTTTAATATCTTCGTCAATAATTGGGTTTCTTGTAATATTTTACGTGTTTTATATGCGTAAACATAGAAATTACAATCGAAATAAAAAAAATAGCGCTGTAAGTTTCAATTATAATATTTTAAATCTTTCAATTTAATTGTTTTATAATTTTGAATCCAGGATTTTGATGCTGTATTAGAGAGCTTTAATCCTGAACCTTTAGTTGGAGGCACAACTGATGATGAAAATTTAATAGTTCAACCAAATATTGTTTCCAAAAAAATTGGTACAAAAATTGCAGTTAATGTTAGTTAATATAATTGTGTATTTTTATTTTCGTTGATTATAATATTTATTGTAATATTTTTATGTAGGATAAAGAATACTTAAATTTTGTTTCTCATAATCATCTTAATCTTATTGAAAATGAAAAAATAACAGATGAAGCTATTAGTACTATTCAAAAATATGGGGTGGGATCTTGTGGGCCAAGGGGTTTCTATGGGACAGTTGGTAAATAAATAAATATATAAATTATTTATTTAGTTTTTTTAATAATGTATTTTATTTAGATGTACATTTGGATTTGGAACAAAGAATTTCAGATTTCATGAATATGGAAGAAGCTGCCGTTTATTCATATTGGTTCTCTACTATTGCCAGTGCAATTCCTGCCTATTGCAAACGTAATGATGTCATATTTTGGTAAGTTATATTTATTAAATATTAATTTGATTTTTATTATACATTAATACGTAATTTTAGTGATGAAATGATCTCATTTGCTGCTCAAAAAGGCATAGATGCTGCTAAATGTAAAGTATATTATTTTAAACATAATGACCCCAAAGATTTAGAAGATAAAATTATAAGTTACGAAAAAAAGGTAAAATATTTATANAAAATTTTTAGTTGTTGAAGGAATTTATCATAACACCGGCAATATGTGTGATTTAGTTCCGATGATTGATATTCGCCGGCGTTATAAAATAAGATTATTTTTGGATGAATCTTTATCAATAGGTGTTCTTGGTGCAACTGGACGAGGAATTATGGAACATTTAAATATTCCGGTAGGAATTTAATAATTTATTTTTTAAACTACAGTTTAAAGATTTAAAATTTTAGAGCGCTGAAGTTGATATGGTTATGGGATCATTGGAAAATATTGTTGGGTCAATTGGAGGTTTTTGTGTTGGAAGTCATTTTATAATTGAACATCAACGCTTATCTGGGCTAGGTAAATAAATTATTTCAAATATTTATTTAAATAAATTTATTAAAATACATTTTATTATAGGCTATTGTTTTTCTGCATCTTTACCGCCGGTATTAACACGTGCAGCTTACTGTGCATTTGATTACTTAGACGAAAACCCAAAAATAATTGAAAAATTACGAAACACTTGTTCAGAATTCCATGCTTCACTTAAAACCATTCCTAATATTCGTGTATATGGTCATGAATTTTCTCCAGTAAAATATTTAATTTTACTTCGAAACAACGAATTAGTTAACATGCCTGAATTTTATGAAAAATTTGTTGAAAACGTAAGTTATCAAATTAAATAATTTAACTTATTTTATATGTTTTAAAATTGATTTTAGTGTAAAAAAGAGGGAATTGTTGTTGGATTAATTAGAAATTCAACAAATGATCAATGGCAAATTAAGTTGTGTATGAATGTTGAATTTACATCCGATAATTTAGAATACGCTAAAAAAACTTTGTCCAAAGTTGCAGTTGAAATTTTCCAACGATAATTATATAAACAAAATCTTGTAAAAATGTTAATAGATTATTTTGTTGTTCATTCCATGAAGTATTTTGCATAATAGCATTTATTTTTTATTTACATTATAATATACAATTTTATAGTTATTTTTAATTGTGAATTATTATTACACAATTAAAAATTTTAAGAGTATTGTTTTATTTTTATTACGATGATATATTCAAAATTTACATACAATCAATTTGATTAAATATGCATGAATTAAGAAGTTTATCATATCTTATACAATAATTTATTTTTGTTGTTTATTAATATTTTTATTTTAATGAATAAATTTTTATAGATTTATTTATATGCAATGTTTTCTTTGTTTCGGATTTTGGTTAGGATTATGTTCGTTAATTGTTATTAACACATAACCTTATTCCATTAAATAGAATATAAAAAATTAAAAATACTTGATTGTATATTAATCATTTAATACATACTATAATATAAACTCGCACAACATGGAAGAACATCATTTGTTATCTAAATCCGCAACGTGATGTAGTAACATTGTTTAACTTTTATTGTTATTTAGTGAAAAAACAACGCACATGTGTTAATATATAATTGTTTAGTATATAAAATATTTTATAACTAACACATTTTCATAAATATTAAACCACACTTTACGCCAAATAAATTTTATTCACTTATTATATTGAGAACATGCCAAAAATTATCATGTACAATTTACAGCACCTAGGCGTGTTATGTTTTCGTTAAGCATGGCCAAATTAGGTGCATTTTATATGTATTTTTATTTGTAATATATTGAGATAAATAAATTTTATTTACGAACATATCAAATTTTTATTGAAAATTATTTTAATACACGTTTTATAACAAAAAAACAAACAAAATATTATAAGTAAAAAATGTGTGAAAAATGTTATTATTTCTTCGATAATTTAACTTTTTTCTTGGGTGAGGTAATTTCTTCAGATTTTTTATTGGATACTTTACGTAATGGTTCTGGTTTGGATTTATTTGACGTATTAAATTCTTTGGCTCCCCATTTTTTAACATAAGCATGAACGTCGAATTTACGGCTACAGCCCGCATGATTCATATATCTTATTTTTCCGAAGATTTCGCGTTCTCCCCAGCCGTGATCATGAACTCCGCAAATAGACCACATTACGCCTTTAAAAAAAATAATTAAAATAATTTATTAATTTTTATTTGATTTTTAATTTACCAACAATTCCATTAGGATCCCTTCCATCGAAACTATATTTATCATTTAAATACATTCCAATTTTTATGGCTTCTTCTGGCGAAGCACTCCATTCCAGAATTTTTTTGGCCCAATACATACGCATATATCCATGCATTTTTCCATCTTTGACCAATTCTAATTGTGCTGCATTCCATAAGGCCTCATGTGTTTGTGAATTTTCAAATTGTTCCAAAGTGTAAACATACGCGCGTTTATCCTTTCTATGGATATTTAAAGAATCTTTGGCCCATTTAGCTATACTCTCAAAATCATCATATTTCTCATTATAATAACAATAATTATCCGTTAATTCTTTACGAATAATTATTTGTTCACAAAATGCTTCAACTGCACCGCGAAAATTTTTTTTGTACTTATTTACTTCTAAGACACAACGCTGAGAACTCAATTGCCCGAAATGAATCCATGGAGATAAGTTCGATTGAGCCATTTCTATTGGATCATTTCTTTTCTCATCAAATATTTTTAAGCGTTTTGTACAAAAACTTTCTAATATTTGAAGTCCAGCTTTGTAACCTGGGGTTATCCATGCTGGTAATTCGGCTTCATCGTATTTTTTCCAAATATCTTCATTTGAATCAATTTCTAGTTTTGAAGTATATGGATGTTTAATAACTGGAGGAAATGGTGTTAAATATGTAGGTAATTGTTTTGTTATTTTAGTACGAATTGTTCTTGCACCAATTTCAACTTTATTTGAGGCTTCCCAACAGGGTACAATATTATGAGCATCAACCTGTATTAAATTAATAAATTTAACAATAAATATAAAGTTAAAAATAAATATATTTACTTGACAAAGTGGAATATCTTTTGGCAAATTTTTAATAAGATTATCAGTCCAGCTTTTAAATATACGTAATGGGGAAAAATCACATACAATACCGCCTATATTGTTTTTTTCAACAATTTTCGGTAAACTTTCATCTACGGTACCAGGATATAAATAAAATGGTATATTTAAATCTGTACACTCTTCTGAAACTTCTTTAAGACCTAAATATACCAAAACAAAAATTATTTCTTACCTTTTCATATAATTTAATCACATTATACCTTTTAACATAAATTTATATAATCGGGATGTTGCTTCCATAAAACTGGGTACAAGGAAGAACATAACATATAAAGGTACTTTATTTTTTAAAGCTAATTTTTGCGCGAACAAAAACGACCAATTATCTTGCACACGCTGTTCTCTAGACATCCAATATATAATGCCATTGCAATTTTCTTTAACATTTTGTACATTTGTTAATGTACGTATTCTTTTTTTCTGGAAACTGAATTCCATAATACTTTCAGCATGTTCTTTTCTTTCTTTTTGTAAAGCCAAAACCATATCATTTGAATTAGACATTTTAAATAAAACAAATATATGATGCTATTTCGTGGATTCTCTATTTCGTGAATTCCAACTTCACTCTATTGAATCCTATTTTCTATCGTAGGCTATTAAAAAGTCGTAAAATAATACAAAAGGACCGACCATAGGCGCACGTTTTAGGCCATAATAAATATTTAAATACTTTTAAAAATATAAAATAAATAATATTTATTATTATTAACGCTTGTTTTAAGTATGAATATGAATTTATTTTATTAAATAATACATAAAAAGCAAGTGAAATGAGAGTAAACAGAGTATAATGTTTAATTTCATAATAGGAATAAATGCTAATGCATTTGACAGTTCATTGTAGCTTAGCAATATAAACGAAGTTACTTTCATAGTATTCTGTGGTTTGTGTTTTAATCATTATGATTGTTTTATTGTTTTGTACTGTATATTTATCATTTAGTTTAGTTTTTCCCAATGTAACTAATAAATAGATAAGTTATCTATTATCTTTAAACACATCTATGTGATATAGGTTTTTAGAATTCTATATGTGGTTAATATCGTCATTTCTTTTTATCATGTTCGACTAATATTTTTATCTTTATATTTTATAAAAGTATATTATATGAATAAAATAATTCATAAAAGTTATATTATTAAGAAAGTTATGTTTGTGGAACTATAAATTGCCTAATATAAGCGATAATGTGTACCAGTGTCAACAATAAATCATGGGTTTGTGTATAATCTGATTGTTGTGAATAATATTTGTATTAACTATAGTTTAATTTTTATATAGAAGATGAATCTGATTCTGGAACATTAAGATTATATAAAATGGGAGCAGAAAATCATCCCAGTTCAACAAGTAGTTTAGCTTCTTTGCAAAATAGGAAGCAGGCTCTTGAAGAAAAAATTGCATTGAAAAATAAGGAACTACGACGACTATGCATTCAGGTATATTAGTTTATTTATATAAAAAATATTATTTACTAAATATTAATTTTATTTCAATAGGAGGCGGAATTAACTGGTGTTATGCCAGCAGAAATCCCTTTAGAACCAGGAGAATCAGTACCTCCTATTAGGAAGCGAGTTGGTACAGCATTTGAATATCCTCAAAATATAATAAATTCTTTAAGCAATGAGGTATGTTTTTTTTATATAAATATAAATAAAATTAATTTTAATTAATTTATTGTTGCAGGAGGAATCTGTATCAGCACTTGAAACTAAAATTCAAGTTCAGAAAAAAATTGCTGAAGCCGCCTTACAACTTGCTAATAATGCAACAATTAGCAAGGTAAGTTATAATTAATTTTAATTTTATTAGTCGCTTTAAATTACAAAATTATCATTATCATGAAATACGTAATATTTATATTGGAATTTAATTTCAGTCAATCCGAAGAAAAAATATGTCATTATATCGACAAACAAAACAACAGTTAGAATTTATGGAAGAGAGATTAGAAAATTTAAAAATTCAAGGGTTGCCTCCCCAATCTCAATCCAGTAGCATCGCTCAAAATCAGCAATTGAAACAAAAGAAAAAACCAAGACCAGTTTTAGATTCTGGTAAAAAATATTTATAAAAATACATTTCAACAAATTTATTGATTTAAAAATTTACAGATACAATATCAACAAAGAGCAGTAATCCCTCGCAACATGAAGAATTAACTATTTCCAGAAGTTCTCAATCATTATCGCAGAAAGATCAAAATCATTTAATAAATTCAAGTATTGATACTGAAAGATATATAGTAGCTAATAAATATAATGTTCCATACAAAAGTCCTAATCCATATTTATTGGAAGGGGATGTACATAACGCAAATATACAAAATTATCATTTACCGGATGATGGATTAACGTCTACATTAAATAGATTATCTGTAAATAGCAGTTATATGAGTGATAGGTAAGTTTTTTTTTTTTTATAAATATGTATTAGATAAAATTAATACAATTATTTTGTCACATACAACTAACCCCAAATTCATTAATCACATGTTTTGTATACATATGTATGTTTTAAACCAGTTTTATTAATGCCCCTTTCTTTTGAATAAATATTAGCAAGTAGTTTTTAAAATTTTTTTTCACGCATGTTGAGTTATTTTATATTGTTCTCACCCTAGTGCTAGAATTTGTCTTGGACATACACTGTCGTTTAATTATTATGCATGTTCTTTTGCATTTTAATGCTTTTTAAATGTCTTTTAACTTCGTTTATTATAATTTTTTTTATAAATAAACGTTATTAAATAGTAGACTTCCGTACACAAGTCTTACATCGCAAATTTTTATGATGCTCCAAAGATATTGGGGCTTTTGATTTTATAAAACATGATCCTTCGCAGAACGTATAATAAAACTTTTAAATCTGTTTTCATTGTATATTATTTTTCCCAATAAATTGATTCATTGATGTG
>CM008231.1:4963275-4975875 GCA_002278615.1 Pogonus chalceus
AAAATAATAAAATTAACAACTTGTGATAATCTACAAAAATGTAGTCCAAGTGCTTAATTTTCTTATTTTTTATTTAGTCAAAATATCTGCTGATAGCATTCGAATGTATTGTCCTATCTTATAAAAAGTTGACGTAAAAATATTTATTTAAATATGTAACTTTAAATCAAACGTGTTTTGCAAGAAAAATTTCCGTACAACACAAATTTCTATAACCTGTCAAAGATCTTACCGAGTACTGTTCAAATAATAAAACACAGGAAATATCTGCATTTAGGAATTAAATCTAATAAATAAAGACTTGTTACACACTTTAAAAAATATGTTTTCTTTAATAAACTGCTTATAAATATATGTAATTTTTTTTTAAAATACTTTATTATTTGATAAAACATGCAAAATCTAAGCTGACAACAAAAATGATTTGTAACATGTTACTTTAAAACATACGTATTATGCGACAAAATGGCGAGTACACTACGAATTTCTATAACACGCCAAAAATATTACGATTATTGTTTTAGTTTAGTTTAGCATTATTTAAAAAATACAATACATAAATTTTTATAATAACATTTTTATTAATTTAATAAAATATGAAAAATAAAAATAACCAAAAAATAAATATTACTTAAGATTATACGCGTTTGCGTACTGTGATAATTTATTATCATCGAGTGCACAAGTTGTCAGAGTACAGTCAACTTTATATTATATATAAATTGTATATCTTCACACGTGTATATTCTTAAACACTTTTACATAATATTTGTCAGATATATAATATAGTTGCATTTATATTTGAACTGTTATTTTAAACTACTGAATTTAGTAATTATATTATGTATTTCTATAATGCTCCAAAGATATTACGACTACGACGAGTGCACAATTCGTCAGACTACAGTCAACAGTATATTATATAGAAATTGTATTTCTTTACACATTGCAATTTCTCAAACACATTTACATAATATTTATCAAATGTATAATACAGATGATTTATATTTGAAATTTTGTTTCAAATTAATAATCTTAGTAATTATATTGTGTATTTTTATGATGCTGCAAAGACAAGTGTACAACGCGTCAAACGGCAGTCAACAGTATATTTTATAGAAATTTTAAACACGTTTACATAATATTTATCAGATGTATAATATAGTGGCATTTATATTAAAACTGTTGTTCAAAATTACCAATTTTAGTAATTATATTATGTATTTCTATAATGCTTCAAAGATATTATGACTACGCTGACAATGAGTGCACAACTCGTCAGACTACAGTCAACAGTATATTATATAGTATTTTTATATCTTCACACGCGCAAAATCTTAAAAACATCTATACAATACTTATCATATTTATAATATAGTTGCATTTTTATTTAAACTATTGTTTTTAATTACTAAATTTAGTAATTATATTGTGTATTTCTATAATTCTGCAATGATATAACGACATGACAAGTGCACATCTCGTCAGACAGCAATTAACTATATTATATAAATTGTGCCTATATATCAACACATCGCAAATTCTTAAACACTTTTACATAATACTTATCATATTTATAATATAGTTGCATTTTATATGGAACTATTGTTTTAAATTACTAAATTTCTATAATGCTACATGGATATAATAACGACTACGACGAATGCAAAATGCGTCAGACGGCAGTTAACTTTATATTATATAGAAATTGTATATCTTAACACACCTCAAATTCTTAAAATCTTATACATAATATTTATAAAATGTATAATATAGTTGCATTTATATTTTAAATTACCAATTTTAGTAATTATATTGTGTATTTCTATAATGCTGCAAAACTATAACGACTATGACGAGTGCACAACTCGTCAGACTATTGACAACTGTCTATTATATAGAAATTTTATATCAACACACCGAAAATTCTAAAACACGTTGACATAATATTTATTAGATGTAGAATATAGAAGCATTTAAATATATTTAAACTATTGTTTTAAATTACTAAATTTAATAAGTATCTTGTGTATTTCTATAATTCTCTTTAAAGATATAATGACTACTGTTCAAATAATATAAACAAGTCTCTGCATTTTAGAAACAAATCTGTTTTAATTCTTGTTTTAATATATTGACCTATTTAACAAAACAGAAAATAAAGCATAGTTATAATAATTATAATCATGTTATTTAAGATTATTCCGTGCAACACGAATTCATATAGCATACAACGTATTAACTGTACTAGTACTACTAGTGTCTGCCGTAATAAGTCATTTTCATTCATTCTATATAAATATACATATATTAAAGAATTTTACGAAATATGGGATAGTCTCAATTCATAAAATCAAATTTGTGTTAATTAATTTAAGATTGGTTGCAGTATATTATATATTTATTAAAAATTAAATTAAATTAAATACTATATATAAAATAGATCGTTCGTTTATGATTATTATTAATTGCAGGCGTAGCAATGATACAAGCAACAGCCCATATTTGCAATCAACTTATCCCCATTCCCATTCAAATCCCAATATATATCAACAACATATCTATGTGCCTAATACACATACACTTCCTCATATGTCCCATGTTTCACAAAATCAATTCCAAAACCCTAATGCAAGCCATCCAAATATAAATTTTCCCATGCATGCCCATACCCTCCAATATCCTAATTCAAGAAATAGATGTTTACCGGAGGAACCTACTAGAAAATACGTAACAGATCATTTTCGTAATGGATTTACTCAAGACCCGCATCACCCGTACTATTCATCACATTCTTTGCATCAAATGATGCATATGTCGCCTCCAAATTACAAATACGAAGTAGAAACAAATCCATATAATAATGTCGTGAGTAGTCATCATATTTTAGCTCATCAACAGTATGAACCTGAAGTTTCGTCAGCTGGTCTGGGAGGAAACTGGGTTAAAGCTGAAAATGGGGAAATGATTTGGTGTCCCAAATTGCAACATGACGATGTTGCCGGGAGTACTTGGCAAACGGATAAAAGGTACAATTTTTATTCAATTACAGGCAAATTTAGTTCGTGTTTTAAGTAAATTATTATTTAGTAATTGTAAATAAATTGTTTTTGTTAGATTTGGTAGTTTAGATCGCAGAAAAGGAAAACATATACATCATAAAAGGACATCACCTAATTTAGATGTCGCAAATAAACAATGTACTTTACGGTCTGTTATAAATTCTCAACAAGAATTACCTAGACCTATGACTTTACAGTCTGTACCTGTAAGTCGAAAGTTATTAAATTTCAAAAGGAAAATAATTATAATGTATAAATTTTACAGAGTTCCGTCCGTTCTAGTAGACATGATCGTCAATTAGTACGAACCCAGTCTTTAGGTAGTGTTGGTGCTCATACTGTAGATAGTGTATGGCCCAGTGATGATAACTCCTCTTATGATAGTGATGGGCACAGTATAAACGAACTTAACGCGAGTTCAAGAAAATTAAAACAAAAAGGGTGGTGTGAAACTTCTTTAGATGGTCCCATTTCACAAACTTTTACACAACCCCAACATTCCGTAATTACTGAAGAAGTTCGCACTCCCCCTCAAATTCAAATACCTCCCCTATCACCACATTCTCATGCACATATCCCACCTGCATCCTCCCCCCGTACACCAAAACCAATTTTAGAAATCCCCGCCGAATCAAATCCATCCCCTATTGTTGAAACTAATATTGAAATGTACAATAATAATGTTTTAACTGATTTACCTAAAAATTGCACTGTAGTACAAGCCGGGCAATGTAAACCTTATCGTGAGGTTACAAAACCATTTGAAATGTCTGATTTTTATAAATATTCAACGAAATTTCGTAATCAAGAAAAAAATACAACAACGAAAAATGAAAATGCAAATGAATTACCTCGAAGTAATGACTTGAATTATGGTTCTAATCAAGGTGCTGTACAAAAACGTGATCAAGATGAAATTCAAGATGATATTTATCAAAAAGGGGTTTATCAGCCGTTGCATCCTATGAAATGCCAGCCGATAACTCCTACAAAGTATGTATTTCTAGGTTAAAAAAACCAATGTAATGAAATATTAAAATTGTGTGTTTTTTTTTCTTAAAGTAATTTCAACAGAAGTTTTACAAGTATAGGGAGTCCTGACAATACAAATACTAGTTTGGATAATAGTTTAGCATTAAATCAGTCCACATCAAATGTGGCTGAACATTTTTCTGCTGAAATGAATGCCTGGTACCAAACCCATGGACATGCTCAAACTAGAATAGATAGTAATAATCCCAGTACGAGTCCTGTTTCGATGGGACGATCCACCGCTACATTAGTGTGATATTTGTGCCTTCATCACCCGTTGACTGACATGTTTTAACTGGTGCTGTTCTTTAACGCTCATTGTTGATTAATAATTAATTTATTACATTCCATATTATAAAAGACTTATCAGTACAAATTATTTTGTATGTTATTTCTTGTGCATAACTTGTTTTTATAGGTTATACATTTTTATTAAATAACTTAATTGGTAATAATAAAAATGTAAAATGGTTTTGTAATAATTTTAAAATATTCATTAAAATTAAATAATTGCATTTACGTTACAGAACAGCATTATATATGATTTATTTGTTTAGATGTAATGTACATATTTATCTATAAATAGGTATTTATTTTTATACAGATTTACTATGTGAGATAACACTTGGTGTTGATATGCTCAGTATTAGGTGCTTAATAAAAACCAAAATATTCATGAACAATAAGAAAAATATTAATATAATATATATTTTTAAATTTTGACTGTATTTTAATGTGCTTCATTTTAAGTACTAATTAAAAATTGATTTTAAAGTAATAAAAAATCAAACAATTTATGAGCAATTTGTGAATTATATATACATTATTATTTATATAATTTTTATATTTTTTCTCCTCTTACATATAACAATATTTGTTTTATGAAAATATTGTTTTTTCTATTTTATTTAAGTACAATTATACATTATAATCTTAATGAATGATCACATTTCATGATTGTTTTATGGTTCAGTAGTTGTAAAATATAAATTTTATATAGAAATATATATACTAAATGTTATATTAAATTTATAAATACATAAACGTTGTTCAAATAAAACTGCTACAAAAGCAATATTTTAAGATATTATACGTGTAAGAAAATAATAATCGCACGTGACCTGATAAAATTTATTATATATTTTTTTGTTTTATTTAGAATTCGAGAATTTGTTTGAAATGTAAAATTTCACACGAATAAATAAAATTATTTAAAATTATTTTGTTTTCCTTTATATACCTTCTAATATATAATTTTTCCATAGTACATATACGTACTAATAAAAAAAGTATGTAATTATATGGATTAAATTTTTTATGTTCATATCTAATTGGTTTTTTTTCCTTGGATATAATTAGTTAGATTTTTGTATAGTAAAGCAAGTATAATAAAAAAAATGATAGGATAATTTTTTATATATTAATTGCGAAATAATAATGTTTGTATATACCCGCGGTTGTAAGCCGAAAGATAACGAAGTGTGTAGATGGCAGGTTAGTCGCAGTCGACGTGTCGTATAAGTTCATCCGTTTCCTGATCACCCTTCTCCCACAATTCTTTCTTTTCAGCGAGTACCTTCGTACAGTGCGGGTGCTGCAAGTTGTGCTCTTGGTGGATATTAGAATAACTTTGGTTTTCTACAAGTTTGCATTTAGATTTTTACATTCCGTTTAAAAATCAGGTACGATAAATTATTTTAAATAGTTTTTATTATATTTAGTGCAGTTTTATATTCATTTTTCATGAAATTAAAGTGAGTGTCACCACGTGTACACTTCGACATTTTGCCATATGCTTATTGTTGTGTTTTTAAACGTGTTCTCGTGTAATTGCATGTATTATTAATTTCGGGAATAGAATTATTAATATTTGCGATTATTTATTTAATTATTATAGTGATTTTTTTATCTTCACATTTTTTGTTCAGGTACAATGGGTAAAGAAAAGGTTCATATTAACATTGTCGTCATTGGTCATGTCGATTCCGGTAAATCTACAACTACCGGACATTTGATCTACAAATGCGGTGGTATCGACAAACGTACCATCGAAAAATTCGAAAAGGAAGCCCAAGAAATGGGCAAAGGTTCCTTCAAATATGCCTGGGTTTTGGACAAATTGAAGGCTGAACGTGAACGTGGTATCACCATCGATATTGCCTTATGGAAATTCGAAACTTCCAAATACTATGTCACCATCATTGATGCCCCTGGCCACAGAGATTTCATCAAAAACATGATCACTGGTACATCCCAAGCTGATTGCGCCGTATTGATTGTTGCTGCTGGTACTGGTGAATTCGAAGCCGGTATCTCCAAAAACGGTCAAACCCGTGAACACGCTCTCCTTGCCTTCACTTTGGGTGTCAAACAACTTATTGTCGGAGTCAACAAAATGGACTCTACCGAACCACCATACAGCGAAGCTCGTTTCGAAGAAATCAAGAAAGAAGTATCTTCTTACATCAAGAAGATTGGTTACAATCCAGCCGCCGTTGCTTTCGTACCAATCTCTGGTTGGCACGGAGACAACATGCTTGAACCATCTACCAAGATGCCATGGTTCAAGGGATGGGCCATCGAACGTAAAGAAGGCAAAGCTGATGGTAAATGCCTTATCGAAGCTTTGGATGCCATTTTGCCACCATCCCGCCCAACAGAAAAACCTCTTCGTTTGCCACTCCAAGACGTTTACAAAATTGGTGGTATTGGAACAGTACCAGTCGGTCGTGTTGAAACCGGTGTATTGAAACCCGGCATGGTCGTCGTTTTCGCTCCAGCTAACTTGACCACTGAAGTAAAATCCGTTGAAATGCACCACGAAGCCCTTCAAGAAGCCGTACCCGGAGACAACGTTGGTTTCAACGTAAAGAACGTTTCCGTCAAGGAATTGCGTCGTGGCTATGTTGCCGGTGACTCCAAGAACAACCCACCCAAAGGTGCCGCTGATTTCACTGCTCAGGTCATCGTATTGAACCATCCCGGCCAAATCAGCAACGGTTATACACCTGTCCTCGATTGTCACACTGCCCATATTGCCTGCAAATTCGCCGAAATTAAAGAAAAGGTCGACAGACGTACTGGCAAGACCACTGAAGAAAATCCCAAGGCTATCAAGTCTGGTGATGCCGCCATCGTCACACTCGTTCCAAGCAAACCCATGTGTGTCGAATCCTTCCAAGAGTTCCCACCCCTTGGTCGTTTCGCCGTCCGTGACATGAGACAAACTGTAGCTGTCGGTGTCATCAAGAGCGTCAACTTCAAAGATGCTGGAGCCGGCAAAGTAACGAAGGCTGCTGAAAAAGCCGCTAAGAAGAAGTAGTTTCGATCCGATGAGTTTTTATCGAAAACGATAAAAATTGTTTTGTTTAACATATTTTTTTCCTTTTTGTAAGATCATTACAATTTGAAAGAAGTTAATAAGAACTGAGTTATTTTATTTTGTATGAATCTTTGTGATTAAAATGATTGCTTAATTTGGATATATGCGTTTATTTTATTTTTATTACTTTACTGTCCCATCATTTATTATTTTCATGTTTTGAGCTGTTACAAATAAACAGGGTATAATCAAAAAGGATGTATTTATGCTAAACTTCATTTTTATTCAATTATTAATGTTAAAAGCTAATAAGATTGGAATTTGATGTATTTTATATGAATCAATAAATCAAATTTACATAAACAAAAATTTTATTCTTTTTTCATAATCAATACCGTTGCAAAATAAAGTTCCTTTGTCGTTTTTTTTTGTTCCATTTAAATTTCCCACATTGTATGACGCGTCCGTTAGTTCATCACATTTGCATTAGATGGCGCTTTAATGTAAAACTGACATTGGTTTCGATGTTGGATGCTACGACGTTCATAATAAACCAAGTCCAAAAGTGCCCTCTAACTAGTAATTGTTAAAATAGTGTGCAATTGCGCAACTTGGGCTTTACAGTTGTTTTTAATTTGTTTTAACTATTAACCCTGCCAATAATAATCGTCAAAATGGTGATATGTGTGATATAAAATACTTGCATAGTAGTACTACATTAAAAATTAGGTGGGTGATGGTGATATGGAAAAGTTCATTTAGTGTCTGCTTTAGGCCTCCATAGCTATAATACGTAAGTAAAATTCTAGGTATTGGTGATCCCAAGAATAGTGTTATCATGCTTAATAGTACTAGTAACCAGAATCTACCAACATTTGTGTTTTTGGAAACGCTAAAAGCTATGAGTTTCTATCTATAATAATTTTACAGTGTTTGTCATATTCAGTATGTTGTCAGATAGGTTAAATAATTTATTTACATTGAATTCGTTTTTTCTTTAACCTTTTAAGTAAGGTGAGCTATATTTAGCAACAAATGTTTTTGATTGTCTACTAGTAGTGCAAGCACGAAGAAATTGCGTTAATTATGTTAATAAAAATTGTGGTTTTGTACAAATTTCGTTTATTTACAGAAGCAATGATTCTGAAAACCTATCCATCGGAAACATGGGTGTTCAACATAAATAAGAATAAAGTGTTAAATTTTTTTAACATGATAAAATTCTACTAAAAATGTGAGTTAAAGGTTACAGTGTTATAAAAATAACCTACGATCTTATAAACATGTAAAATGTTTTTTTAATTAATCACTAGATGTACATTTCACTTACAATGTAATCACTATTACACTGTTCAATCAACCTGAATATTATTAAATTTAACATCATAACAAAAATAATTGTTTGTTTTTATTTCTTAAATAGAGTGCTACGAAAATGGTTGCATTGCAACAGACTTGTACATCTTCTGTTTAAATAAAATTGTGAACAAAAAGGTTAATACTTTGTGTTTTTATTTTTTATAGTTATTAGTGTTAAGTGTTGTGATTGTGAACAATTTTAAAAACATTACAAAAATGGAATGGAGACTGATACTACCCAGGGCTGAGCCCCGGATGTACATCATTTTAATTGTGATTTTTACTATATTTCAAGTAACCCTCTCCTCTAGAAACGAATCACGTAAATGCCTTGGGACTGTCAATACATTTGGTAGTAAGTACAAATTTTACATACTTTGTTCCTATTCAATTTGCTAAATATAATAGTTTTTAGAATACGGCTATTAAATTCATGTGACATCCATTCTATTTGCTTTTATCACTTTAACACTTGTTATTGCTATGAATAAATATAAATTGAAGTTTCAATTGTAATAAGATAATTGCATTTCTAGAAGTAATAATGATGTCTATTCTTAAATTGTTTATATCCAGTCAGTTCACGTTAAATATTTACTTAAATAATTCTCCTAAAATTTATAATAACGCTATCTATTTATTTCAATAACTTTACTAATATAAAATTTTGATGAAACATTATACAAATAATAAATTTACGATTCAAAATTTTAAAATAATCCTTCTTTTGCAGTAACAATTCCTACAGGTGATATAGTTTTACAATCTGGCTCACCATTAGAAATTTTTTGTATATTACATAAAGCTGACATGGAACGGCTTAATATATCTAGTAAAGATTTATATTTCATAAGAAAGAATCAAAACATTTCGGAAGAATGGGTAAGTGAATTTATTTTGTTATTTCATATGTTTTTCTTTTTAAAAATATCACAAAAACTTACGGAAATATTTCAAAAAAGCAATTATTGGAATTGTTTTTAATTTATATGTATTTGGCTGAGATACGAATTCTTAGTAACTAGATTATTTTAATTTTCTTGTTTAGATTATTTATTATTTTTACTAATATTTGTTTTTATTAACACTATCGGAGTACTACCACTATTATGTATAATTCTTAACTAATTTTTTATATTACAACATATTTATTATATTTAGGTAACAATTGTTAATGACACAACAATCAAATTATATGTTGAAAATGTACCACCGTCTAATGATATGTATATTTGTAAAGTCCGAGATGAACCTGTTTGTATAAATACGGTTATTGTTGACAGTGAGTACCGAATTTTTAAGAATCCTTGTGGATTTATACAATTAATTAATCCTGATTCAAAAATACTCGAAAAATATTTTTTACTGATCGGTTATTGTTTATTTAACGCAAATATATTATTTTTGTTGTTAAAAATGAAGAATTTTTGAAAAAATTTCGGTATATTCTTATAGATCATAAAATGATCGTATTGCCGTGTATTGGATTAAAAAAAATCAAAAAAAACAAGTTATCAAATTCCCCAGTATTCAAAAATGCTAAAAAAAATTTTTTTTACTGCTCGATTATTATTTATTTAACTCAAATATATTATTTTTGTTATTAAAAATGTAGAAATTTGATAAAATTTCTATAATTTCTCATGATCATGTAGCCGTGTATTAGATTTAAAAAAAAATTCTATTTTCCTATGAAAATATTTATATTTATTTCGAACTCCATGATTTATACTTAGTAAAATAAGTTATTATGATAAAAGTATTAAAATAACCTAGACGAAATTTTCAGAAATATGACATAGAAGGAGTTAAATATATCAGTTTATAACTTATCAATATGGTACCATGTTATATCAACACAGTTTGAGTATCATTAATCAATTAATTCGTCATACAAATATTACTTTAGTACCTTCTTAATTTATAATATTGTACTTATATAATTGTAAAATATACTTTTCTTAACACTTGAGATAGATCAGTTAAACTGATTCTGCGAAAATATAATTATTTGTAGAAATTGATACAAAACAATACAATCAATATAATTGAGACGACAATTGTTTTTCACTTCATCAAACTTATTTACGAAAAAAATATTTTCCTTTATCGATTAGTTTAAAAACATAATTGTATAAATCCACATTTTGAGTTATTGTCTAGCCGAAGAGCTCACAATCATAAATATTAATTTATTTTTACAGCAAAACCAGGAAAAGTAGATAATTTTTCGTGTATTAGTTACAATTATGAAAATTTAGTTTGTACATGGGTGGCCCCTAGACATTACGCAAAAACAACGTATAATTTAACATATTCGTTCCCGGGCCGTAGTAGCAGGTTAGAATAAATTTATTTTAAATTATACTGAAAATTATATATACTCGATTTTGTAATACATAAAATGAGCACAAAATCGAAATTAAAATCGAATAACAGTTTTTTCAGTATAAATTTAAATATGTTATAAAATATAGCTTGTTTAATATGATTAAAATAAATATGAATATCAAAAATAAAAGTGTAGCAATGATTACGTATTTAACAGAAAATAAATAACTGCAAATACGACAAATATGTTTTTATAGTTAAAATTGCAGCAAATAATTCGACCTAAGGTTAAAAAAATAACAAATGCTGATTTGCGTATTTTTATTCATAAAATAAATGAACATGTGAATAAGTATTTTATTAAATCTTTAATATAGTACGTATTATCATAAATTATATTTAAAAAAAATATTTAATGCGTAAATGTAGATAACCTTTGGTATTATCTCTAGTTGAATATAAAAATTTCATTTTAACACATAATTGATGACGATTTAATAGTTATATGGTTATATTATGAATATTCTTTGTTTAAATTATATATCCCGTAGTTTCAATACGAGATTATTAACCATTCATTCTATATGCTATTTAAATTGATTATATTTTACCCGGCAAACAACTTAAATAAATTGTTTCCCTTTGTAAACGTGCTCAACATTTTAAATAGTTCATGTATATAGGAACGCTGAATATTTTGTCTTATATACATATATTTCAATTAAATTTTTATCATGTTTGTTCAAACAATTTTATTAACTATCTCTTATAATTTAAATACATTCATAAAAGGGTTTCATATATAAATACATTATAATACAATTACGTAAAATTATATTCAAAAATACTCGGAATAAATTGTATTATTTTATAATTGAAAACAAATGTTCTAATTACGCAATAATTATTTTTCGTTGTATAAAATAATTTTCATTTTGTATCCTGTTAAATTTACGATTTATAAATTTTGTTGGAAATCATTAAAAAAATATTATTTATGTATATAAATTTTCCCAAAATAGTAGTTTGATAAACAATTTGTTTATAGTATATTTTTCAAGTGAACCAATTTATAAATAAAATTATTTCATATTTAAATACTTTTATAAATAAGAAATAAAAAAAATAAATATTTATTCAAAGAAAATTTCATTTTAATTGTCACTTACAAACAAATTAATTGCATTTATTCTAAGTTGAAATAGTATTTTTTATGTTTTTTGCTTAGGCCTTATTTTATATATAACTTTGTTATCTTGTATAATGACGTTTAAATGATATACGTACGTAAGATTATAGTTTAATTTAAAAATAACTTCATGTTTTTATACAAAAATATTCATTCGAAAGATAGCGTATTATTTCTAATGCAGAATTTTCAGTATTTCATTTTATAAATATAAAATCCCGGAATAAAAATATCTTATCTAATCAAAAATACAATTCTTAAAATTCTAGTTAAAACTTTCATTAATTGAAATTATGGAAATTAAA
>CM008231.1:4983920-5002389 GCA_002278615.1 Pogonus chalceus
ACAAAAAAAAAAAAAAAAAAAATGCAATAGTTGTAATCAATTCATCATTTTAGCTTGTTAGAGATCTCATCGTAACCTTTATTATGATCACCTTTTCCATTCATTTAATTCACGGAATAAATATCAAATAATAACGTAATGAAGACGAAAGCGAACGCAAAAACAGGGATTATTGTGAACGAGTAAAAGATTGCATTTTTATTATCATGGTTAAACATGAAATTTCGGTGTGATATCTTTTAATAATACTAATTCTGATTAAGTTATGTATTTTTCGAAGGTTTTTTAAAGTGTACGTGTTTGGAGTTGATCTGCAAATAGTATTATTAAAAGAATTAAATTTTAAATAATTTAATTTAATTGTTAGACCATGAAAATATATATTTTAGGAATACATTTTATGAACTCGATGGATATAAAGACGTATATATTGTTGCTATTAGAATTAGTAGTATGAATGTGTCCGTGCCTTAACAATTGTCATCTCTTCATTATTTCATTGTTATCTGACCAACATTTGCAATACACAGCCTGTCTTTTGTAATACAAACCCGATAACTTGCCACGATTATGTTATAATATTTTAGTAAGTTGCTTTTACAAATGATTGTTAAATATATTTTTATTTTAATGAATCTTTCTTTTACATATCTGTGTATGTATGAAACGTACCTTCATTATAATCAGGTAAATCATATAATAATAAACAGCTTATCATTCGAATAGATTTATGTAGTGTTACATAAATGATGTGTGCAACGTAAGTTTCTTTTTTTGATTTTCATAAAATTATGATTTATTTCTATAAAAAATATATTTAATTGCTTTTATCTAATATTATGAAAATCAAAAAAATTTTGAATAACTGATAAAATAGTTTCTATCACATAAAGTAATACAGCAACAAATTAAATTGTCATGGACGTTTCCAGAAATTTTAGGGGCCAATTATACAATTAAACAAAAAAATAATTCAATGCAATAATATTTGAAGATATATTTATCCCCCTGGATGCGTCCAAATTAAAAAAAAAATGTCTTTATCATCACACGCCTGTTTAATTTACATTTGTATTTACGTTGCTAAGATTTTTTAATGACGTGAATAAAAATATTATTATACATATGTTGGTTTTAATATATAATTTTCATTTAAAATTAATTTATTTAAATTATTTCGTATGTAGTCCCTTTTTTTGATATAATTTATAAGTAAATTCGATATTCATAATAATTTTATATTATACTTTAGATAATAATCATAATTACTTTGAGAAATAANTTATAGATATTTTTATTTTAAATATTTAATTAAAGGTAATTATAAAAAAAATACAGTTTGATAATTGTAAAACTTATGAAATAAATAAAATAGAATATTTAAATAAATATGTTTAATAAAAAAAAGTCATGCGCATCTATACATTACGCATTTATTAATAAATGTGCAGGTCCACATTGCGCATATTTATTAAGCATGCGCAGTAGAAATATAAGCGCGGTAACGTGGTTAATTCCTTAAGTTGACTTTGGTTTTGTGCAGGTCTTGATTACCACGCTCTGTCATATGCAGCATATAAGTAGTATACATTACTTAGAGTAATAAGTGTATTATAAGATGGCAACAAGTGTAGAAGATCAAGATATTCCATTGGAAACAGAAGAAGATCAACATGTGCTCGTTGGATGGGCTATAAGTACAACTGGCTATCGTCTAATTGATGAAATATGTCAGCTATCGGCATTTATGCCAGACAAGAAGTACGACCAATACATCATGCCCTATTCAAGTCCAAACTTCTATTTGAGGAAGCAATATGGCATTCAAGTACACACAATTAACCGCAACAGGATAATGAAGGATATGATTACAAACAAATCCCTCAAAACTAAACCAGAAACTATTGCCATTCGTGACTTTTTATCTTGGCTCCAAGATGTGAAGAGAGAAACTACCAAAGAGATTATCTTGGTGTACCACGATTTAAGTGATCAAATTCAGCTCAAAATGATTGAAACAATGAAACGATATGGACTATATGAAGAGTTCGCTAAAGCTGTTAAAGGATTTTGCAATATCTGTTTAATTGCCCATGAAATGGGACCCAAATCAAATAAAACGTATACATTGCGATTTTTAGCAAAAACTTTGCTAAACAAAGAAGAATCCTTATACTCTGCATATGATCGAGCTAAAACTAGTTACGAAATTTGCCAAGAGCTAGTTCGAGCTAACAATGCAGTCTCCATTCGACAAAGTCTTTCGGCCAAATTCCATAACGATGCTGAAGTTATCCGGCAAATTTGTTTTTGCCTTGTAAAACATCTAAATATTGGAGAATCTTGTCCAGACTCACCTGCATCAGAAAGATGCGAAGCTCATGGTACTTCCGAGACTGATTTATCCAAATTATTAAAACACTTTGCGTCTCCATTATCCGATGGAGAGAAAGAGTTAAATGAGTTACAGGAAAAGCTCAAAGTCCAAAGCAATTATGCTCCTGTATTTAAAGATTACCTCACTTACAATCGACATCTTCGAATAACAGTTCTTCGTTTACGCCGGAATTTGATTGAAAAATCGATAAAAGTCGAGGAGATTAAAACAATTTGGGAAAAAACTGGAAGAAAAGGATTGGAAGTCCTTTTCCAACAACTTAATTTATCCAAATCAGACTACGAGGATATCGTTGAAATTTTTGACACCCATTTTGATCCTAAGAAAGAGCCACTTATTGTTTCGTTGAGAAAAGAACGGCAACAGTATTACCGTCCACCAAGAAGAGAAAATAAAGGTCCTTCTGCTAAAAAAGGTGCCAAAACTAATAAGCCTCAAACTTCAAACCAAGATGCTTTTGCTAATGCCCCAACTTCAACCCAAGATGCTTCAGCTAATGTCCAAACTTCTGCTAATTCTGCCCCAATAATTGAGGAAATGAATAACAGAACTGCTCAACCTACCCCAAGAAATAATGTCGTATTGCCTCATGTCAGAAATGTTGCAGCTCAAACATCGCCAGTCATTCCTGGACCCCAACCAAACTGAATAATTAATTTGCCGTATAAATGACAAGGTTTTAACAATGTATATTGTTAAAACCTATTTAAAATGTATCTATATGTAATAAATGTGCAATTGTTGATTTGTTCCGAAAGGGACTTTTGTTGTAACAATTAATAATTTGTTGTAAAATATTCTTTATAATTTGATTGTTAGAATATTTTATATTTTCCTTTGAATTTGATAAATGTTTAGTTATTGAGCTATTTTCTAAGAAATCTTATGTAATAATTTGTTTATAAAATAAATATATTCCTTAATAAAGCTAATCTTTTTTCGATTTGATGTATCACAAAATATAACTATGTATTGTCAATTGATTAATTATTATTTAATTACAATCGTTTTAAATGAAACAAAATAGTTGATGATAAATATAAAGTGCTTCGATGTCAAGAGAAGTAATTGTAATTATTTAAATACTATTTATTTTCATATATTTCAATTAAATTTGCATTGAAGTTTTATCTAAGTTGATTTATTTTATTAAAAATATATGTTTTGATATTTAAAAACAACAATTAGGATGCAAAGTATACCGAAGATTTCGATATATGAACTCTAAAAACTGTTTTATTTTAGTTTTCTATTTAAAATTTTCAATAGTTATAAATTTGCAGGTAGCTTTTGTTCAGTTGACAGATAGTTAAATATATTTTAACAGCGTATTAATATTTATATTTGGCTAATTAAACTATTTCATTATTACAATTTAAATTATATTTTATTATAATTATCGCTTTTTTACAAGGGGTACTACTATATTTTGTTGTCAATATTTGAGAAATAATACTTATTATCATTTTAATTAATATGAGCAATTTTTCTTACTTCTTATTGTCATTGTATTTTTATATTTAGGGATAACATTTTCTAAATTCAGATTTTTATTTAAGATATTACTAATTATGTTGAAATCAGTGCTTAGTATTACTTTTTGCCTTATTTGTGTGAGGATTGTACAATAATATATTTAAATTTTTAGCGGTAATAGTTTTTTAAAGTACACAAGTAAATAATAAATTAATTCATTCCTATATTGTCATTTAAAACATCAGCAAAATGAAATTAAAATCTCGGAGCAATATAGTAGCTCAACGCGTTCATCTAACAATAAGTTTTCACAAACAGTTAATATTTAAAAATATTACAATCAAATTAATTCGATGTTAGAAGTTTTGTATCAAAGTTTGACCTCAATTCTTTAACTCCAGAATTTAGTATATAATTTTTTAAATATATTATTTCTAGTCAGATAAAGAAAATATACATCAATGTAAAATACAAAATATATTTTAAAATTTAACTAATAAAATTTAAATTATTAAAAAGGTGGTTTTAATTTCAAATAAACCGCTTAATCATTCAAAGTATTTAATTAAAAATATATATTTATTTATTTTTAAATTTTAATAAATAATATAATAATTATTTTTAGTAATAAATTTATTTTCGAATTCTAGAAATAAATGTAGCATCTTTATGTTTGCGTTACTTAGCACTGCAATCTTTGGCACTATATATAAAGTTGCGCATGTCTGACAATATGCGCGAATGCCTGAAATGAATTTTGATCTCGCGTAAAGTTTTTAATTTATTTGTCTTTAATTCATTTTAATATAATAATATGATTAGTTTAAATCATTTACAAGTTATTTATGTTTAATTAAAAACTGTGATACATTAAAATGGCTTCTTCTCAAGAAAAAGAGATTTCTCCTGAAGACAACATAGCTGTTGGATGGTCTGTAAGTGTAACTGGTGATTCTATAAGTGACGATTTATGTCAATTAGGAGCATATGTACCAAACAAAAGTTTTAATCAGTATATAATGCCTTCTGCAATTCCAAACATGTATATTGAGCGAAACTACGGTTTGAAAGTGAATACTTTTAAACGATGTCGTATTTTACGACATATAGCAACAAATTCACCGTTAATAACAAAAACAGAACAAGTAACAATAAAAAACTTTCTAAAATGGTTGCAATTGTTAAAAGCTGAAACATCTAAAGATCTCATCCTTGTGTATCATGACATAGAAGACAGAATCCAATTGAAACTCATGGAAGTTATGAAACGTAATAATCTGTATGATGAATTTAAAAATTTAGTTAAGGGTTTTTGTAATATATGTTTTATTTCAAAATTCGATGCGTCTAGTCAAATTAAATTATTTTCTTTACAAGAATTAGCGAAAGTATTGTTGGATATAGATGATAATATGCATTCGGCATTTGAAAGAGCAAAATCAACTTACAATATATTACAACAAATAGTTGTAAATAAAGACATAATTAACAGAAGACAAATACCTACAGATTTAATAGAAATTAACCAGGATATTAGAAAAATATGTAAAGATATAATGAAAAAGCTCAAAGCGCGAAATAAAAATCCGGAATTCAAATTATCGAAATTATTGGGCGTATATTCGAATACATTTGCAGAGCAAGAAAAAGAGTTAATTGAAGCGCAAAATATTGTAGATATTGAAAAAGAATTTGATCCAATATTTCGCGATTATATACTTTACAGCGATTCCACAAGAGAACAAGCTATTCGTTTAAGAAATAAACTAATTTCTTTTTCAATAAAATATTCAGATATAAAATTAATTTGGGAAACAAATGGACGATATGGATTAGAAAATTATTTTCAATTGCTTCAGATGCCAAAGCATGAATATGATGAAATGATTAATATTTTTGATTCTCATTTTGATCCAAATAAAATAGAATTGATTGATCAAATTAAAAAATCACACAAAGCACAGGCAGTTGCGTACAAAAGAAAGTTAATACATAGATCAAAATGTAAATCTTCGAAAGTAAGACCAGTAAGAAGAAATGAAAATGGTGAATGGGATGTTATACCATCTAATTATTATACTGAAGAAACAGTGACTTATAATGACGATAGTAATTGTATTGTGAATGATGAAATTGTGCCTGCATTTGAAGAAAATTTGAGAATATCACCTTCCAATCATTATTCAAATGTTATATATCCATATTCAAATACACCAGTTTTAATGAACTATGAAAATAACTTACCTTCAACATCTTCACAATATATACATGATGAATTTAAGTTTAGTATAGATCCAAATCAATCATACTTCAATTTACAAAATGCGCAAGCACCAGTAATTTATGAAACAAATCCAAATCCATATTATATAAATCCGCATGATCAACCTGGAACTGCCTTTAATTTTAGATATTCTCCAGGAATGTACTCAACTCCTACATATCTGCCTAAGCCATTAAATGCGAATGCTCGTGAATTTATCATGAAAACAAATACCGGAAACCAATCAGCAGAAACAATTTTTTCTAAATCTAAATATGGAAAAAATACCATTCCAAAAGTTTCAAAAATAACAAAATATGGAACTTCTTTTTCAAAGTCAAGTGGAGATAGTAATACTACATTTACTGTATATCCTACATCAACAACTGCTAATACAATGTTTACAAATGCATCAATTAAATATGAATTAATAGGTAATGTTAAAAACGTGAACAGACTGGAAAATACATGTGCTGCATCTTCACAAGGTATCCTCCCAAAACTTGAAAACGTTAAGAAAGATCATGAATCAAAAAATAAAGAAACAAAGACGAGTACACAACAAACAAGTGAAAATAAAATTGAATTTTGGAATTCAATATTTTCCGATGATATAAATACTGCACCTTTAAATTTGAATGAAAATTGGAATGCAGCTAAAGTGCCAACTCTAAAAGATATTAGTTTTAAAATTGAGTCTACTGTACCTGAAAGTAGAAAAAAATTTGATACAGGATATTCAGGCGTAGGGCAAGATTATAAAAATGAATATTGGAGCTTATTTTCGGATAATCTTGATACACAGCCTTCAACAAGTGAATTAAATGTATCTCCAACGTGGCCTCCACTAAATTACGACAATCAAGTAAAACCGGCATCTTCAAAAGTTACCGACGAATATAATACTGAAAACTTAAAATCCATATTTCCATATACTTTAAATTCAGAACATATACTTGGTAGTTTGATTCCAAATCGAAATTTAACACCAAGAACTGAAGATCTAAATCTGGATGATATTGAAATGGATGAACCAATGTCGGAAAATCAGAACAAATCTATTTCCGAAACAAAAAAATCAGATTCATAATTTTTTCATTATAAAGTTTTCAATCTGCATTAATTAGCAACTAAATCGTACTCTAACTATGTTTATAGTTAATAATTTCTGTGATATTAAGTGTTTTTTCAAAATACAATGTGTTTATTTTTGTTAATAACCTTGTTAATGTTTATAATAAATATATGTTAATAATTAATATGTTTTATTTAAACTAATATAATTTTTTATATAAATTGAAAATAAATATGTTATTATTAATATATTACATTCATTTTATTATTACAAGACAAATAAATTATTTAGTTTTATTTTTAATTACAGGGGGTTGATATACATTTCCAAATGTTAACATAGATGAGCGTATTCTCTGTTGACAAATACAAAAATCTTTATAAGGCGGTTTCAAAGTATTGTCCAAAAGTTTCATAATTTTTATAAAAACATCAAGTGCATCTTTGAAGCATTGATTTGTCATAAAACGTTCCCCACGTTTGAACATAGATTCAGTATCCTGTTAAAATAAATAATTGATTAAAATATATAAATAATTTGATATAAATGTATATTTACATTAAGTTCTTTCAAACTTCCAAATATACAAATTTGTTCAGAGCAAACTGGACATGGAAACATGAATTCATCTGTAGTTAAACTGACTTTAGCAACTCCAGGGCATGTACGACTTTTCAAGCAACGGAAGGGTAAAATATCAGTTGTCATTTCATCAAATACAGGCCAGTTTTCAACACAAGGTAAGCAATTACAGTCAAACCAATAACGTTCTTTTAATTCCTTTCTACGAGATTCCCTCGGAACTTGAGTATAAATTGGTCCATAATTTTCAGCTATAATATTGCCAGTTTGTATAGGTTTAACTGCACGTACTATAACTTTAGACCCACTGAAATATCTGCAGATTCAAACTTGTTTAATAAATATATTAAATTTGTTAAAAATTAAATTTAATTCATACCGGACAATGCCAGGTTCGCATGAATGATTAAAAAGAGCCAAAGTTGGGAATAATCCTCCTCCGATGAATTGCGACTTGGCTTTTTGTAAATCACCAGGAAATTCAGCATCATATTGAAGTTCAGCGATTTCATGAGCGTTAAATTGTAAAACTTGAAGATTATGTAATAATAATTTTCCAATATATATTTCGTTGTCCGTTAAAACTTTATTTGGCTCAGTTTTAAAGAAATTTGCATGTTGCAAGTATTTTAATAATATTACAGCCATGACAGATCTTTGAAAAAAATCTATATGAGTTCTTTTATCTTCGTGGCGACATAAATTATAAACTGTTTTGTAATCGTTTGGATCGTATTTGCAATTATCACTTGGTTTCTAAAATTTGTAAATGCTTTGATATAAATTAAACAAATATATGTATGTGTTTGCTTACATCGTTTAAACTTGATTTAATTTTAAGAAAATAATCAAGTCCTCGTTGTGTTATTAATCGTACTGATAAACTACAAATTAAAGATGTTCCTGCCGTCCATAAAGCTCCTAACATGCTGCATTCATATTTATGGTAAGTTGACATTGCGTATGTCTTACATTTTGCGCTACAGAATACAACATTTGGACAATTCGGGCATGGTAGTGAATAGGAGGAAATTCTATTTAAATAAATAAATAAATAATATTAAATTAAAATCCAATAAATATTGATTTAATTTATTAAATAATTACCTAACAAAGCAATGTTGACAATGAGTAACCGCATATTGCAGCAACAAATTTGAACAATGAGCATTTTCGACAACAATTACATCTCCTGGTTCAATATTTGAATTAGCAACTGCAAATCTGCCTTCAGTTGGTTTTTGTTCAATTTTAACTAAATTACTTGCTGAAGGAAATTGTTCATTTTTAGTTCCAGCTACATTAGGTACAAGAGGTAAATCTTGTTTAGATGCATCTTGTTTCTTTTTTGGAGCACCTTCGCTTAATGTTTTTGTTAACAATGCAACCATAACTGAAAAATCTGATTCTTTTTTTAATCGATTTTGTGTTTCTATGTTTGATGTAACAAGTGCGGGCATTGCTTTTTTAAATGCATCAATGGCATGTTTTAGGTCATTTAAAGCTAAATAACAACGGGCTCTACGTTCAAGTACTTTATAATGTAAATTTTCCGGATAACGTAACGATAAACATAATTCTATATCATGTAAAGCAAATTTATATTGTTTTAAATAATAATAAGCTGCGCTTCTGTTTGCGTATATTGTTGACATTAAAACATCTGGAATATATTTTAATTTAATTGAAATTTTTTAGTCTATTATACATATTTTTTATTACCTTCAGTATTTGGACATTCCAAAAGAGCTTGGCTATATAGTTTAATTGCATTTGTATAATTTTCTTTTCCAAACAAACTATTACCTTGATTTTTCAAATTTAATGCATTTTCACTATTTTTTTTAAACGGGCTTTTCGGTAATGTAATATTACTCATTATATCTAAATTATAAATAAATTTAAACCGCTCTTCATCATTATTTATGTTACAAAAATTATTATAAGTTTCGGTATTTAAACTATCTTTAATATTTGCACTTTGTTTTTGGAAAAATGAACCCTCCCCCTCCATTGTGTTAATCGAAAGGGTAGGT
Organism: Pogonus chalceus; assembly: GCA_002278615.1. NCBI lineage: Eukaryota > Metazoa > Arthropoda > Insecta > Coleoptera > Carabidae > Pogonus > Pogonus chalceus. Next base: position 4,993,751 of record CM008231.1, read on the forward strand.
TGTACTTTTGAAGTGTTCATTTTTAATTTTTGTTAATTATTATCAATAATTTTAAATTTTTCTTAAAACTACTATTTAAACACGTGCAACTAAAGAGATAACTTAGAAGATGGACTGATCTTGCCAATGTATCTTTATTATTAGAATCTATTTCGGTCTAACGTAATGCAGGCAATGTATTTTTATCTGCATAGATGTATTAAATAATTTAATTGCACATTGCAATTTTGATTTGGTTCCGGGTCAAATTAATGTTTAAAATATATTTATTTAAATATATTTGAGTTTTATTCAAGTCGTATATGATATTATATTAATTTATAACATATTATGTCTAAGATTAAGTATTAATGAAATCAAATAAAATAGTTAGAAGTATAAATAAATGTATAGAGTAGTATTTTATTTATTTTAAGATTGTTAAAGCATTTTATATCTGCGCCCCTTTTTAAAATAATTAACACGTTGTAATGTTTACGTGTAACTTATACTTTCATGTGATAACTGCAGAGGGATTATAATGTAGAATGTAGCATTTGCGTGCTCATTTATATTTGATTTTATATAAAGTTTTAAATATTATATTTAGTAGTGTGTATTTTTTATATTCAAAATGGTTTTAGCAGATTTGGGTCGTAAGATCACAAGTGCTTTGCAGTCACTTAGTAAAGCAACTGTGATAAATGAAGAAGTAAGTGTTTACATCTGGTATAACATATAACCTATATCATTACTTTTGTACCAATATGTCTTAGGATAATTTATAATATAATGAATATATTATTGTGTTTACTTCGTTTTTAACATTTATATGGATTTAGGTTCTCAATGGCATGCTCAAAGAAATTTGTGCTGCTCTACTCGAAGCAGATGTCAACATTATGCTGGTTAAGAAATTGCGAGAAAATGTACGGGCAGTCATTGATTTTGAGGAAATGGCTGGTGGTCTTAATAAAAGACGTATGATTCAAAGTGCCGTATATAAAGAATTGATCAAAGTATGTTTTGTAAAACAATAAACGTATATTTTGTTCAATGTTTTTCATTTACAGCTTGTTGATCCTGGAGTAAAACCCTTCCAACCTGTTAAAGGTAAGCCTAATATTATTATGTTCGTTGGTTTGCAAGGCTCAGGTAAGACAACGACGTGTACGAAGCTAGCATATCATTACCAGAAAAAGAACTGGAAATCATGTATTGTGTGCGCTGATACATTTCGAGCTGGTGCATACGATCAAGTGAAACAAAATTGTACCAAAGCACGCATACCTTTCTACGGAAGGTAATAATATATATTACCATCTTCAGTTTTAACCTCAAAGTAATAATATAAATTTATTTCAGTTACACTGAAGTAGATCCTGTTGTTATTGCTCAAGATGGTGTAGAAATGTTTAAAAAAGAAGGCTTTGAGTTTATAATAGTCGATACTAGCGGTAGACATAAGCAAGAAGATTCATTATTCGAAGAAATGTTGGCAGTTTCAAATGCAATTGTAAATTAAAATTATAATTTTTAATGTTTAAGTATAACGTTAAAAATTTATTTTATATTTCAGAAACCTGATAATATAATTTTCGTCATGGATGCTACGATAGGTCAAGCTTGTGAAGGACAAGCTAGGGCTTTTAAAGATAAAGTAGATGTAGGTTCAGTAATTATAACTAAATTGGATGGTCATGCGAAAGGTGGTGGTGCTCTTAGTGCGTAAGTAATTTCGGTAATTACACTTCCATAATTATTATTTATTTGGAAAAACGTTGAATTAAAGTGTGGCTGCTACAAATAGTCCTATTATATTCATTGGTACCGGCGAGCATATTGATGACTTAGAACCATTTAAAACAAAACCTTTTATTAGTAAACTATTGGGTATGGGGGATATTGAAGGTTTGATAGATAAAGTAAACGAATTAAAGTTAGATGATAATGAAGGTTTAATTGAAAAAATTAAACATGGACAATTTACATTACGTGATATGTACGAACAGTTTCAGAATATTATGAAAATGGGACCATTTTCACAAATACTGGTAAGATTTTATTTCATTCTGTAGTTTTATTTTATGCATGTTAAATTGTAGTTTAGAACTAGTAATTTTTATTTTTGTATAATATCGTATTTTATGTAGTTAGAGTATAAATATATGGTCCCTCATGTTATTTTATTACTACCGACACGTGAAACGTATACAAATTTTAAGGTTATTATTATTATTATTTATTTATATCATATGTGCCATGAATTAAAAATATCTACTGAAAAATCATAGTGTGCTGCAATTGAGTATTGTTTTTGTTTTTTTATATTTTTACAGACACACGAAAATAACCAATGTTATTTCGTCAAATATTTGAAAAATAATAAAAATTTGTTGTGTTTATTTATTTTATTTTTCGGATGAAAATATTTGCTAAGTTACGGGAAATAAATATTTGTTATGTATATATTACAATGTTTTTATAATAATTCTTAGGGTATGATTCCTGGATTTAGTCAAGATTTAATGGGCAAAGGTAATGAACAAGAATCAATGGCCCGTTTAAAACGTTTAATGACCATAATGGATAGTATGAATGATAGTGAATTGGATAATCGAGATGGTGCTAAATTATTTAGTAAACAAAATGGTCGTGTTATACGAGTAGCACAGGGTTCTGGCGTAACGGAGCGTGAGGTAAAAGATTTAATTTCACAGTATACGAAGTTCGCTGCAGTGGTGAAGAAGATGGGAGGAATTAAAGGACTTTTTAAAGGAGGTGATATGACTAAAAATGTTAATCAAATGCAAATGCAAAAACTTAATCAACAAATGGCGAAAATGATTGATCCGAGAATTCTTCATCAAATGGGTGGTATGTCTGGTCTTCAAAATATGATGAGGCAATTGCAATCAGGGGCGGCACATGGGATGGGCGGTTTAGGCAATTTAATGGGAGGGCTTGGGAAACAATAATTTTCTTCTACATGTTATTATTTAAATAATTTTTTAAAAAATTGTACTGACTTTTTCAGTAAGTGTAAATTTATCGGACGTATACGCAATGATACGCATGCGAGATTAAAAATATATTTAATACTCGTGTTAATGTGTTCCATCTAAATATTTAATCTTGTTGTATTTTTCTAAAAGTTGAAATACTTTTTATTGATATATTTTATTCGGTTGTACAATTTTATTAAATATCCATTATTTAAATTATTAAAAATATTTTTAATGGATATAAATGAGAAATATATATATTTTATCGTTAAATCAGGTATAAAAATACTTCCATCTCCCAGTCATTTTACTACCCCTCCCGTGTTTTTACGTAAAGTCTACTGATGTGTTTTTAAGAATATTAAATAATATTGAAAATAATTTATTTTTTAGATTATTATACTTGCAATATTTATCAAAAATTTTTAAAAATATTACAAGTGTAATTGTTGCCTTGATTTGTTAAAAATATTGTGAAATAGTATTAATACTAAGATATTTTATATGTACAATAAAAAAATAAATTGAAAAAAAAAAAAAAGAATTAATTTTCTTTTTTTTGATAAAGTTAAATTTATTACTAACTACATTTTAATATACAATTTAATTACATATCCCTTTTATCTTGAATCCCTTTATCCCACCTAAATAAAACACACAATAAAATCACATACGCACATTGAAGAAAGTTTATTTCAACGCAGTGCCTAGTACGTATGCGAGACGTACGTCGTGCATATATTCATCAAGATTCTTCGTATCCCTCCGACAATTCACACGTAGTTATAGGTTTATTTTGTACCGCATCTAATTAAAAATTTATTATTTCGTATTTTTAAAATTTAATAATTTTAAAAATAAACATATAGTAATAAATATAAAGTCTCAATCATATTTTTGAAGTTACCGTAGTAGTATATACATTTCGGAATTACGTAGCTCTGAACTTGATACAGATGCTTATTATTTTCTGTACGATATTTTAAGTAATTGTATTTATTATTTTATAATATTTACAAATTTTATTATAGCATAAAATGATATTATAAAATATAATATATATTTTTATATATTATGCAATAATTCGTGGCGCATGCTTTCGTTCACTAGTCAAATTCGTTTAATTCATGCATTTATATTGTTACAGATATCTGTGTTACGTGAAATTTATTTTTGGGTTTATTAAAAATTAATATGTATTACATTTCAGGTCTTCAAAATATGTTTAAATTGATATTACGACGGAAATTATAAGATTCAAGGGGATTATATATAATTTACGCAATGCGTATAATGCACCGCAAAAATAATGGCTTTATTTTCGAAACTATGACTTTATTTTTGTTTTATTTGTATTTATATTTCAGATTTTAGAAATTTGATTAATATTTTGGGAGTTTACGAGCGCTAGGTAAAGGGCATAAGCGCATTAGCATAAATTATGAATGAAAACTTAACGTTATCACCGGTAGCCTGCGCTGTGGTATATAGAATACAGTTTTGTAATAGTCTCGTCGACACAGGCAAGTGAAGTTGTTGACGAATGTAAACTTCTGTATCGTAACGAGGTGTAAGTGATCTGTGCTGTGGGTTTTTTTAAAGAAATCTTAAGTGCCTGGAACTTAAAAACAACGATTTATATATGTAAGTGTTCCCTGTAGTATCTAGAATCTATTTTTAATAATTCAATACTTAAATATTAGAAGATAATTAACGAAATGATTAAAACATGATCTCTTGAGCTGCTGAACAGCCGGTGATTATTATAATATTATCTTATATGTTGCTTAATTTGTTGTGTATTTTATATAAATTAATATTTAATTGATTATAGGTACATATTAAATTATTCATTTGAAAAAATTACGATGTTTTGATAAACATTTAATCCGTAGAAAGATATGTAAAAGTTTTGAACTTGTTTCTGATGTTCTGTCACACTGGTTCTTAAGAAAAAGTTGCACAAACTTCGTAACAATAAAAAATTATTTATATAATTCTTTAAAAATATATTTATTATTATTTTCATATATAGATTTCAAAAAATAAAATTACGTATTTTAGTCATTTTAAATTTTTTGAAATTAGAAAAATTGTTTGTTATTTAACATAACAGTAATAACATTTATATTAGTCATTTTGATACGTTTTGTAAATAAAAATATTTAAAATGGATTATAAATATTAGCTACATTTTCAGGTAATATCAATTTAAATACCAATAACGTTATCAGTGAAACTATATATAATTTATTTATATTTGTTTATGTTAAAACAAATAATGTATATTATACAACAATTTACCGTTTATAATCTGAAGGTTAAAACAAAACGACTACAGTACTTCTTAGTATAATAATAGCTACATTTTATCGAAAAGGGAAAGTATAAGTTCATTCATACATATATATCTCGTTGTATGACCCTGTATATATATTAAAATTGATAACAAATCAATCGTATTAGATCAGTTCCAATTTGTTTAAAAAACTAGTCAAATCATCGGTGCATATTTTCAAACTTGTATAATATAAATTTATATACAATAGTATATTTAATCAGTAGGTGTATATATAATTTTTTGCGTAGGAACTTACAAAGGACATACCTACTACCTAATATCCATGTGGGAATTTGATTTCTATGTTCAATTATTTAGTTTTAAAGGAATTGGGAATTAATTTTTTCCTACTATTTAATATAGTAAACATGCTTTAGAAAACTTTTAAAACCTGTTTTTATTATCTATTCTATCGTATTTTTGCCATAACGTAATTTCCAAAAAAAATATACTTTTATTTGTGACAGGATTTTATTATATAAGTTATTAATTATGAACGTCGATGATTCCCGCGTAAAATTATTAACACGCTACGTTTAGAGTCAACATTATTTATTAATTTATATTGACAAGTGACGCCGGAGCACGGAAACCAGCAAAAGCGGTCGTAATAGTCGATAATCTTTATTTAAATACTGAAAAAATATGTTTCAAATAATTGGCAACCACTTATTTATTTAAATTTATTAATAACAAAATTTTATATCATAATACAAAATCAATTTTCATATCCTTAATTTTTTAATTGTTTCAATATTAAAAAAAAACAAACAAAATTAAATAAAGTCAACTGTATTTGTGATTTTTTGAAAAAAACTTATTTAATCCCATTTCAAAATTTTCACGACGTTACTTCTAATATTTTAAGGCATAATTTTTTATAACAAAAATTTATCGGTAAAAATTCATCATAAAAGACTTGGGCTTTATTAAAGAAATATAACATTATAATTAGTTTCAATTTCTCATCATTTTTGTTTCTGACAACCATCGAAAAAAGTTACAATGCAATAAAGTCGACTATATTTGTTCTTTTCTTTTAATTCTTATTTAAACCCTATTTTAAATTTTTACGACGTTACTTCTAATATTTTTAATATTAAGGTATAATTTTGTAAAACTAGTTTTAATTTCTCATTATTTTAACTTCAGCGAAAAAAGTTAAATTGCAATAAAGTCGACTATATTTGTGATAAAAAAAAAAAAACTTATGTAAACCCTGTTTTAAATTTCTACGACGTTACTTCTAATATTTTCAATATTAAGGTATAATTATGTAAAACTAGTTTCAATTTCTCATCATTTTAGCGTCTGATAACCAGCGAAAAGTTACATTCAGTTGCGCCAATCGTCGCTATAACCGATATATCCTGACTAACTTATTTTAAATAATGTTGTTATATCCAATTTGTCGTAACCATTCTTGTCATTGTATCCATACTGCTTCAGTACTATTTTCTTTGCAGAACAAACAAATAAAGCATATTTGTTCGTAATAACCGGTACATCGTTAGAAACTATGTCATTATAAACAGTTTCTACAGTATTTTAAATATATTCAGATTTCAAAAAAAATATTTAATAAGTAAATATTAAGATAATTTATTTAAACAATATTAATTTATTAATTATAATTTAACGTTTCGATATTCTTCATCTGGAAAATATATTAATAGTTATTATTTAAATAAATTCAGAAAACCTTCAACCGTCATTAAAAATTAAAATATATTTTTTATTAACATAAATGTATAAATTTTTATGTGCAAATAATAGACGTAAATATTTTTTTATTCAATTAAAATTTAGTAGGAAAACGTTAATTGTCAGATCAGCAAATTTAAAAGCTAAATTACTAATTACAAACATCTAATTGTAGAAGTATTTCCGTTTGAAATTAACTTTTTCCTGGCTTTAAATCAATGAGAATCAAAAATTAAATATGTTTATTTAACAATTACTACAGTTTAATTTACAAACAAAAAACAATTCGGAACTATCTTAATTTCAAACATTGACAAAGTTTGTTAATAAAATATTTAGAAAGTTGAAATTAAACATTGATTATCAATTTCATCTAATTAAAATCATTAAATATAGGAAGGATGAGACACACATAATATAAAGACACTAGATAATTGAGTATTAAATTTGTTGTTTTATTTTTAGCAATTACTGTTTCATTTTAATGATCATTTCTATATTTTATACATATAATTAATTATCAATATATTCTATGTCATTTATTGAAAACATGAATTGTTACTTTCAAGAACAGGTTTCTTGATATGTTCTTATACTTATGTTTGTTTATAAATGAATTACATGGATCATACTGCCCACAAATACTGAATATCTATTGTTTTGCAAATTTATATTACGCTAATAAAAATATTTTCTATTAAAATAAATCATGAAGCATGTACTTGTAAACCTTGACACTTTAAATGAGTTTTAATATGTTTTAAAATAGATACTTACCTAGTTTATTTTAAAAAATATTCACCTACTATATATGTATTTGGTTTAAACCATAAATGGATTTATGACTAATTGTTTATGTATTATTACAACAGAAATATTTATAATTTACTTTATTTTTATATTTCTATAATATGTAATTTACAGAAAATATAAATTATTCCAAGAAAACTATTGCTCACATTGCGTGTTTTATGATTTTTTAAACTCATTTTACTGTATTTTTCATAACATCTGTGTATATTTAAATATTTAAAAATCATTACATAATTTATTTATTTGTTATCCTTTAACCTTCAAATTATAAAATATTTTGCATTATAATAAAAAATTTCTTTACAAAAATTTATAAAACACGTCATTTATTATTTTAACTAATGTTATAAGTTGATCAATTTATTATCTTTAACAGCAAATGCGTCGAAGACGGTGTATAATTCTGTTAAGTATTTTAATGAGTAATTTTTTTATTTTTAGTTTATATAAAAGTAGCAAATTGTTGTTAATAATCTATAATTTATCCTTAAATGGTTTTGCTTACATAAAATTGCTATTAATGCGAGATATAAAATATATAATTTTATTATCTGTTTAATTTAATATTGTACTGTTATATTTAATTAATTATTTATTAATGAATGTGTAATTTTAAAAGTTAGGGTTGGCCTTATTATTGTTCCTATTGTCCAAGTACAAAGGGCGTTGAATTATAGACGCGTTAGACCATTTAGACATGATATAACAAACTATATTTAACATGATGATACATTTATATCTACAAATATATCGATATTATTTAAATATATTTAATCAGATCGAAAAAAAAATATATA
>CM008231.1:5006792-5019070 GCA_002278615.1 Pogonus chalceus
TAGCTAAATTATGAAATATATTTTAATATAATTTTATTTCTCTAAACTGCATTAATTTTAAATTTAACAGAAGTTCAGAGCACATAAAATTTATTTTCTAAATATAATCAGAATTTTTAAATTATTTATTTTGGTTATTTTGTACAATTTAATTTAATTTTTATTTCGTATATTGAAAATAAGGAGAAAATAAAATCATTATAAGGAAATAAATTTTATTAAAAGTTATTAAGCGATAAAAAAATAGGTATAATAAAATAATATAAAGTGTTAATAATAGCAAATTATAAAAAAAATATTTCTTAATCATAGACGTAAACCTACTTTTGAACAATTTAAATAAATCACAATAGTATAAGTATTGGGTAATATGAATTCTTTACGAAATATCTTCTATATTGTAGGCATATCTATGTACTTATAACGCGTACATATACTAAAATGGAAAGTGTTCAAATATATATGTAAATAAGAGAACTTCTATTATTTATTTCTCTGTATCTCACATACAAAGATACAGTAAATAAATAAAATGAAATACTAGAGGGATAAAACTTTCATATATGATACGATATTTATATGAAGTTAAACTGTTAAACTATAAAATGTTTGTCGCCAGTCTTTTTACTTATTCTTTTATTGATGTTTGTTTATAGGTATACTTTCCCGCCCTGAAGATGTTACACGTTTTAATAGTTAATTTTAAATATACTTTTGTTTTATTTATTTATGACACATGTTATCGTGACACTAACTAAATAGCTAAAAGCACTTTTAGCGTATCATTTTATAACCAAATCTTTCTCTAAGATAACATCTGCATTTGTTATAGAAATATTATTTTAAATTTATAGGAGAATCTATTAAATGCAATTTTTTATGCAAATAAATATTTGAAGAAGAGGAAATATGAGTTAAAAAATTTGTGACCTTTTTTTATTTATTGTATTATTTTTTTTTTTAGATTTATTTGGATGTGTAACAGAATTTTTTGTTATTTGACATGCCAAATTGGGAATATGCCAGAAATATATGACCTATTTGAATTTGAATTGAATTTTAAAATAAAATATAAGGAAGTATTAATCGAAATATATCCACGAAATAATTTTTATAATATAAGTTTATCTGATAATTGATTGAACGTTAATTAGTACACAAGTTATCTATTGAACTGCAAAAATAGCACACAACACACCATATTAAGTTTTAACGTAACTTATCATATTGAATCTGCAGTAGGAATTATTAGAGGTGTATCTTACTGGTAGAAAACTCGGTTAAATGCGGAAATATTGATGTAATACCGTTAGAACATATGGTGCTGGGCCGTTGGGCGTAAACAACATACCTGAATTCCTCATATTTATTTTTTAAAATAACAATTACACTCAAAAATCATTTTTTTAAGCTTCAATAACTTCACGGTTAAATGTATTTATTGGTAATTATAGTTTTTTAGTAATTACTAACGTAGATCTTGGCTATGTAGGTGGTTTATTATACCCGCATTTACTTTTGTTATAAAAAATTATGTTAAATTTTTTTTTTATATATAAATTTATTAATATCTGTATAATATATAATTAATTGTACATTTATAAATACCGTAAAATTATTATAATACTTTACGTATATATTTTACTTGATTAATTGTTATTGCAATATTCGAATATAAGTTTTTTTAATTTGCAATTTTATGCTATATACAAAAAAAAAGTATAAATTGTATATAAGTCCATTTTCAAACGTTAAAAAAACCATTTTTCATTTTTACTTCCATTTTAAACAGAGATATGTTAATCACTTGGTGGTACTTTATGTATTTGAACTTAGTGAATATCATTTAAATTTTTGAAAGCTTTTAAGTTTTTTAAAGCTTCTTTTAAAAGTAGTGAGCACTTGCAATTCGTGATATTTTGTGTATTTGAAGGTAAAATTATGATTTAATGAATATAATTTTTATATTTGAGCTTTTATTTAAAATGAATATAGCAACCTTTAAGTATTTCTAAGCTTCTTTTAATTGAGTCTTTGTAATACGAGTAGTAAGCACTTGCGATTGGTGGTACTTTTTGTATATAAAACTAGAATTATGAGTTATAAGTTAGTGAATCTCATTTTTATTTCTGTGTTTCTAATTTAAAATGAATACAGCAAGCTTTAAGCCTTTTTAAGCTCCTTTTAACTGAGTGTTTATGATACTATTTGCAAGTTACATGATAAAAAAAAATCAAAGTGTTTATGTTAAAATTTAGCAATTAATAGAATTAAATTGCATCATTATAAAAAAAAAAAAATGTATAAAATATTGTTATTTATAGTAGTTATTTGCAACCCTATATAAGCTTATTTTTATAATCAACAAAACTAGTTCAAACACGTTGAGTAAAATCCTTTCAAACAATATATAAATCAAATTGAAACGTATAATAGATTAGAAGAAAGGATGAAAAGAAGCAAGTAATTAAAGTGACTCAAAAATTTAGAGTAAATTATAAATAATTTGAAAGTAAAAGCAGACATGTAGTCCCACATATTAGTTAATATAAATTGACTTAAAATACATGCATTCACTGTCTAATGCGCGAAAACAAAATTTGATATTTAAAATAAAGTGACGTAATATTTAAATATTTTTTTTTATAAAAAAAGTATAACAATATTCTTTGTGCGATAAGAAAGCAAGCCTTTTAGCGATTATTGTTCCTTTTAATTTGAATTGAAAAATGTCGGAATCATCAACGCAACATATAATGTAAACGGTTAATTATATGTTTTCCCTGTCAAAGTTGACCCCAAAGCTATCCATTATTAATTCAGTTTTTTAGTCTTAAGGAAACGGTGTGTTATAGTGACTGCCAGATTTATTAGAAATAGAAAGAAGACCATGTTTTATGAAATTTGTATGTAGCCTACATGTACTCATCGTATTTAATTGAATAAATTTTTCATATAAAATGAGAAATAAAGTACATGTTTATGTTTAGACATTACTGACCTCGGGAAATCATAATTAACATTGGAACTACTTTTCTATATCAATTAAGATCATTTTATTTCAATTGATTTACTTTACAGATTAAATTATTTTATGGTTTGCAATTCATTAGAAAATGCTACTAAATTAAATTATTTAATTCAATTATATATTTTATTTTTATTTTATTAAAGACATTTATTTTAATAATATAGACATTTATTTTCACTCTCTAAAATAATTGCGTAGTTATATCTTATATCTTATTTATTTATTCTACTTATGCTCCATTTTTGTAACGTTTAATTATATACCTAACATATTTTTATTTAAATTTACAAATAATACGAAAATAATTATGTTTTATACCCTAAAAATAATGCCTCAAAAATTGTTTACCGATTTTCAACATTTTAGTTTATTGCAAAAATCTTAAGAAATAATTGCTCTACTAAGCAGAAATTTTCGAAATACACTCTTCATTAAATACTAAATCGATTTCTGCCCTGAAAAGCATATTTCAAAAATTGGGCATTTTTGCCAAAAAACACTAGCTAGTTTTACAGATTTTCAGCATTATAGTTTATTGCAAAAATCTTGCGAAATATCTGCGCTTAAAAGCTGAAATTTTCAAAATACACCCTTTATTAAATACTAAATCGATTTCTGCCCTAAAAAGTAAACCTTAAATATTGGGCATTTCCGCCAAAGAAATATTGGACTATTATAGTCTAGCTATTTTTACCTATTTTCAACATTTTAGTTTTTTGCAAAAATCTTGAGAAATAACTGCGCTACAAAGTTGAAATTTTCCAAATACATTCTTTATTAAATACTAAATCGATTTCTGCCCTAAAAAGTAAACCTTAAATATTGGGCATTTCCGCCAAAGAAATATTGGACTATTATAGTCTAGCTATTTTTACCTATTTTCAACATTTTAGTTTATTGCAAAAATCTTGGGAAATATCTGCGCTACAAAGCTGAAATTTTCAAAATACATTCTTTATTAAATAATAAAACGATTTCCGCCTTAAAAAGTAAACCTCAAATATTGGGCATTTCCGCCAAAGAAACATTGGACTATTTAGTCTAGCTATTTTTACCGATTTTCAACATTTTAGTTTATCGCAAAAATCTAGAAAAATAATTGCACTTTTAAGCTGAAATTTTCAAAATATACGCTCCATTAATTACTAAATCCAAAATTACTAAAAATAATACCTCTAAAATAGGACACTTTTGCGAAAAATCACTGGACTATAATCCAGCTATTTTTACCGAAATTAATATTTCAGTTTTTTATAAAAAATCTCGAAAAATAATTGCGCTGTTTAGTAATTTTTTTTTCAAATACACGTTAGTTTAAATGTTTAATCGATTTATATCCTAAAAATATTAAAAGATAATTTAATATTCTTCAGTAGAAGAATGATTTACTTGCTAAAATAAAATTCTATTTCGTGACATGAAATTAAAATCCGAAAATAAAAAAATAAAACATTTACCGTTAAAATACTTCCGTTCGAGAAAACAAAAAGATAGAATGTAAAATATGATTTTTTAATCTACCAAATAATTATTTCATTGATTTTTCATATTGTTGGCAGTCCCTTGTGAGTTGTGTGTTACCAAAGTAGTATTTATGTTAATGGTAGAAAACAGTTCATAACTAGATAGGTATCTATTTCAATAGATAATCATAGCCGTGTGTAGAATTTTATAAAACAGGACATATGCGCATTTATAATTTATTTAGTGGAGAACGTCCTACGCATGTTGTACGCAGAAACTAGTATCAAGTGCAATTTAATAATCATTATAGTATCCTTCACTTATGTGTTTGTATGTGAGCGTGTGTGGTTTTTTATGAAATTTAATACTATAATAGGTAACAAATAAATAATGTGAAATTGTTCACACTTTCATATAAGGGATTATTATTTATGTTTTTTTATTTAAAACAATTTATTGAAATGTCCAAATGGTTTGTAATATTTTATTTCTGTTTTGATATATTTCCATAAACTTTCTGTGTTTTGAAATATTATATTATTATATGTAATTATAGCATATATGTACATATGCGTTTATTATTTTAAAACTATTATTATATCTCTTTAAATAAATCAAAATTATTATTTCAAGTATGATGCTTTTCAAATGATTTAATTTGAATTTTATTTGTTTATTTTAATAAAGAGTAAAATAAAGCTATTATATAAATAAAAAATTGTAATAACTTTATAAAAATTTCATTTTTTATGTAAAATGATATGAGAAATTNCTATAGAAACAATAATTTTCGTGGTAACTTTTCATAAAAATTATATAGTTTATATAAATTACATAAGAAATACATTGACAGCAGTAGAGTTTGAATATCTGACCGAATTTTTAAGATAAAAGCATAATTTTAGAATGTTAAATAAATATTAAATCGTAAAAAACACGAAAGGTGCTTGATTATGTTTAAAATTCTCTTATCAAAGTGAATATGATAAGCTTAAAACATAAAATATTGATCTAGTAGCTAATATTTAAATTTTTGAATAATATAGCAATTTCCCTATTAATACGAATAGATATAATTTATTTAAATAAATAAGAAATCTGTAAACCAATAAAAACATAATTTTACTGTAAAAAAAAACTGTTTTCATTTCTTGCATACACCCAAAATCCTAATTTAACAACCCTTAACAAATAATTAGTTATTTTATTTAATTCATTAAATAATTGAAAACGATTGACATCGACATTAAATTTAAAAGCCTTTAGGTATTTATTGATTATTAATTATAACAATTTTATATCGATTTAATTATTATAATCATCGTAACATAACGATGTATAATCTATCGATAATCACTGAAATAAATAAAATTGAATATTATAGAGAAATCCTAACAGAAAATATATATCATGAATCAGTAGATAATAGAAATTTGAGATGTTGCCCATAGATAAAATATATTAAATTTGCATATATTTACATTAATTTTGCAATGATTGAATTGAAAAGTACTTACATTTCTCGAGAAAGATTATAAGTGTTTAATTAAATTATTTGTTTATATGTATATATATGAATAAAAGCAAAACAAAAAAATAAATTAATTAAATGAATATATGCAAAAGAACTTATTTACATTAGAATGAACATACATACATATATGTATGTATATATTGTTCGGAGAAATCTAAAATATTTATTATAATAATAATTCACAGCAGAACTAGTATTTAAAATTATATAATATTGAAATTTAAGGGGGAAAAGAGAGCATCGCAATAATACAGGTGCCCCTCTCTTCTTTCTAGAAATTTATTGAATTCAACGTAGTTATAGTTATTCTGTACTAGTAAAAGTAACTCGTATTTTTTTATTTATATCCGTGTAGTGAATATACTTTTAACTATGTTTGTGAATTTAATATCATGATAGTGTTTATATATTTAAAATGATGTTATGTTTGAATCATCTCAAGCTGACATAATGTTACCCGCATTTGTGGGCAGATTTGGATTAATTCGAAACAGAACAGTTAATTTTATCTCCGCCTGCATGGAATTCCAGGTAAATAAAATTAAGGGAAAGAAAAACTATTTTTGTATTTATTTCGGCGCCCAGATCTAAAAAGATCCAGGCTTTACAAAAATTATACCGCGTTAACGTCCGTTAACGGAGCCATTGTTATTTTACTTAGAACATCACAGATGATCAGTGATTGCTGCAATTGCATTTTCATGCTGCTTATAAGGTTTTAAAACTTATAAGAATATATGAGATCTAATATGATTCTTCAGAGCCATCTATTCAAGTACAAGTATATTCAGGAATTTTAATTTACGTAATATTATTATATAATTATTTTTTCGACATGTTTATTTACATGTTTAATCAATAGGGGAATAATCAGTTTCGAAATTTATCGTTAAAATTATTTTATAAGAATGTTCTTTCTAGAATGTTGTGAATATTTACTACCGGGTTCTTAATTTTATCAATATTTTTTTAACGATACTTGGCAATAACTCTGACATGACAATAGCAGTTGAATTAATTAGGTTTTAATTGTAAATTTTGCTTCCGAAGAGTTACATTAAAATTAAATGAAATGAATTTCATTATAATTGATAAAATTAAGATTCCTGTAAACAAGAAGGACTATGTTTGTATTTAATTTGGCGCCCAGACTTATTCAGTCCAGGCTAGGAAAAAATTGCTGTGTAATGAATCTATCTACACTGTACTTCGCATAAAAAGGTTGAATACAACATATTCAACAACCACAGGTATTAAGTGGATTAATATCTTCATTTCGATACGTGCTTTAAAAAGATTTTGAACATCTCAAAATATGCGAGATATAGTTACGGTTGTTAGAGCCCTCTGTATTGTATTATATATTCAACAATTAAATAATTTTTATAAAAATTGCTCATTACATAAGCTAATTATTTTTGATTGTTTTATAAGATTAGAGTATATATTTTACTATTAGTTTATATAAGTTAATTAAAAAAATTAAATAAAATTGAAGTTGTCAAAATTTGCGAGATGCAGTTAAGATGCATAGAGACCTCTTATATTGTACCATATATTCACAATTAAATATTTATTATAAAAATTGCTTATTCAATAAAAAAATATATTTTTCATTGTCTTATATTGTTTTTGCTACTAGTTTATAAAAATTAATAAAATAAATAAATAATTAAAGCTGTCAAAATTTGCGAGATGCAGTTTAGATGCATAGAGATATCTTATATTGCACTTTATATGCAATTATATTCCAATATACTTAATAAAATTGTGTTTGATAGTGTTATAAGATGTAAAAATTAGAGCACATTATTTGCTGCAAGTTAGCATAAGTTAGTTTTATCCAATTTCGCGAACAACTTATACGGTTTCTAATGCACGTGAAATGTCTTGTTTGTTATGCATTTTGTATGAATATTAACGTCACTTTAGTTTAATATAAGTTTTCTGTCAGATATATTTTGTTATAAATTTAGATAGACACTAGGTAAAATTATTGCAAATTTAATTACTCATTTATGTTCATTAGTAATAATTTAATTTCATAATTTTCATAAATTAAGTAACATACTTTCTAATACGACGTAACAATATAACTGCTATAGATAGTGCATTACTATTTTGAAAATCATGCTTACTTGAATAAAATTATATGCGAATGTAAATATACATAGATTTTTCAAAATCAGCTATTAATAATAACTAGTTCTATACTTTTGCTAGCTGTGTTATAATTATAAATGGATATAATTTACTAACTTAATTATATACTATTATTGTATTTACATATAGCACTTGTAAAATTCAATAGTTTTTGAAATAAACCATTCGTAAAAAGAAAAGAGCTGAAAAGAAATGTTTTCTATGTTTAGTTTATTTAAGAGCCCAGACGAATCCAGGCTTACCAAAAATTAGCTAGTTGATACTAAGCTGAACGAGTACATGAACTCATAGATCCATAGATGGGCGATGGATTAATTTCCTAACTTATTCTATGATTATATTTACGTCAAGGAACTTATTAAATAGAAGATATTGTTTTAATAGTTTGCGCCATCTTTAATATTTTTATATATTAAATATTATTTATTATTAATTAATATTTTTTGCGGTTTATGAATTTATAGTAAATAGAAATATAAAGTTTTATTATATGAAAATTAAAATAAATGTAATTGTATGACTATGTGATTATAATGAATAAGTTCGTATTGAAATATTTTTTAAATTAAATTAATATACAATGTTTATTATTAATTATAAAGCTAAGCTTAATAATATGAAGATTATGAAGAATATAACGTCGTCGTCACGAAAAAATGTTATTGCGCAATTATATACGTTTACATGATACCGCTCTGCAATCTGAAACGTTTCATGTGTTCCGAAAAAGCCATTGTTGCTATATACACGTACGCTTTGTAAAGAAGTAGCAATTTAAACAAAATCTACGTACACTGCATAAACAATTTTTCGAATAAAGTTGCGACGTACTTCACATAATTGAAAATTAGTTAAACTAATTGTAAGTGTTAAGAAGATGAACAAAATAATAACGTATGTCGAAGTAAAATATTTGCTTATTATTATGTGATTCCGTTGTTTCGTAGCGACAACTATCCTTATAATATTTTAAAATAAAAAATATTATTAGAATTGTTGTATTTGAAGTAAAGATTTAATTCAAGGGTTTTCTTCAATGTTCTATTGAAGAAGAAAATAAGGGAGAACTATGTTTGTATTAAAATTTGAGCCCGGTTCTAACGGGCATTCCAAAAATTAAAGCAATCTTACACTCTGATTCGATTGTAATTATCGTTAGAACCACAGATGGGCAGTGGATTATTTGATCAGATTTTTGAGATGACTTTATTAAGGTTGGAAAGCTTTTCTATGTATGAGACGTACTCGAGTTAATTTACGCCATCTGTAATAATATTCATTGATTTATATATTAATAAATATTTGGCAAATTTATTAGTAAAGAATTAATTATTTTATTATATCAAATACAAGTTAAAACGTGTATTTAATATTGTTTTTAATTAATAATAAAATATATGTAGATCTATTAATATTAATACAAAATAAAGTTGCAGGAGGGCAGCAGCATCAGATCTTTTTTTTTCTTCAAAAATATTTAATTTAAAACCCTTTTATATAAAATAAAAAGTAATCAAAAATACTTTTATGTCACAAATTTATGGTTGAACATATTATTAATAAAGTTAATAAATAATTAAAAGTTCATATATATACAAGACAAAATTAATAACACCTATACATCAACTTAGTGACACAAGTTCGATTTTAGACCAAGATACATAATGAATATTTTATTTTTGTTATGGTTCTGTGCGTCTGAGTCACCCTGTCTACTTTAGTTACCCACACTACAACCCCAATTTATTCTAGACTACCCCTAGACAACACAAGTCGAGAAATTATTTGTTAATAACTATAGTAATATTCATTTTAAAACTGTAGTATATTGTTATTTGAAAATCATTATTAACATAATAAATAATTTAAATTTAAAAGAAATTTAATAATGATCAGTTAAATATCAATATTTTCGGACAAAAAATCTAAAACATAATTATAACAGACCGATATAATGCATTAGATTTGAATAATTTTCAAATGAAACTATTACTTAAATAAATATTTTTAAAAAAGCTTCGCGTATATTTATTTTATTTAAATACCTACTTATTAAATTTCTAAAAGGTAAAATGAAACAGTTTATTATTGTACTACATATAAGAAATGAAAACCAGTTTTATATACTTGCAAGTCGTTCACACGTCATGTATAAAATGCATGTCTGTCTCGACGCTTTTCAATCGATAATAATTAAATGTAATAGTTATAATCAAGTACTTACAACTATATGTTTATTTAATATAGTCAGATCTATGTAAAAGGAACAAATGGAATACGGAAAGCAACCATGTATTTTTGATAATTTACGCACACTTGTTCAGTGCATGCAATTATCCATTACAAAATTGAAGCATATTTTTCTGCTAGAAGCCTACAGTTAAAAAAATTCATGTCCCAGATCTGATTAAGTAGCATATGTATTTTATTTGATTTTTAGTTTATTTCCGTAAAAAATTGTATAATTTTTTTTTTATTTGTCAAAAATATTCAGCTCCAATTATTTGTTAAAGTATAGTAGACTCCCATATAACGCGATACATCATACCAAAAAATAAAACGCAGAAATTATCTGCATTTAAGAAATAAAAATGCTTTAATTGAGCAACTTAAAAATATAATGTTTAAATTTTTACATATATTAATCATATTTATTCAAAGCAATTGAGTTTTTAAAATACTGTCCTATTTGATAAAATTTGGCATATTTCGCCTTAATACAAGAGAATTTAAGCCCTTTCAATTTGTCAAGGTAGCGCTAAAAGCAAGCAGGAACACTTTTCAATCCTCTCAAAGAAAGATTCTTAAATAATTTCTAATGAAAAATTCTCCAAAAAATAAAACAAAAATTATTTAATACTTAATAAAAGTTAAAAAGATTAAAACTTCTTAAGAAAATATAGTTTTGGAATCATTTTAACGAAATGTCTGTTAATACACTTAAAGTTTTCAGATGTCGCGTAAGTCTTCCTGCAAAAAATGTCTGTTTGCAAAGCATGCTAGATTATATATTTTATTAGTTTTGAGTTGCGCGTATTTAATATTTAATTTTCTTTTTATAATAATAAATTATACGATAAGGGCATTGTGCTTCGCATAATATTATTTTAAAAACAAAAGAAGATAAACAAGTTATAGGTTATATCACAGGTATGTTATTGTCAAATATATTTTATTTGTTTACATACATAAACAATTGTTTGAATATGCTTATAATCCAATTAATTAAATATGCATAAATCAGTGAACAAAACAAACTAATAACCATATCGTGTGTAAATACATATATACATAAGTTTCTTGCACAATAATATAATTTTATATGTAGCCAGTGTTTCATGAGTTTTAATAATTTTTACTCTTCAGTGCATATTGTTCTATCTTATATAATATAAAGAAGATGACATACTTTATTAAGTAATGTACATATGTATGTAAAAAGCGTATTTAGTTATGTATGTTTTTAATTAGAGTTTCGTTGATAAAAATAATAGTAAATACAATAGCAGATGTATGAAATAATTTTAAAATACAAAACGTACTTTTGTTATAGTATGAAAGGTAATTCAATTATAATGAGAAAGCACTTGTAAAATATATATTTTTAAGCTTACTTCGATGATTTATTACAAAAAGTCAGGATTAATGCAAAATAATAAAATATTATATTTATAATTGCATGATAGATGTACAAGTGTATAATATTATTTATTTTTATATTTATTATCACATATGATAAACATTTAAAAGGCATTTTTTATTGCTTATTTTTATAGACAGACAGGTGTAATGTTTAATTCTTTTCTCTGATGCAGCAACATCATAAATTTTAATTACTTTTGACTTCAACTTATAACGTCATGAATAAGAATAATATTTAAAACTATTAAATGTAAGGAAAAGATAGCTTTAAGGCACTTGGACAATTATTTCTTTTACACTTAAGAATTAATTAACACCTGGACTTGTTAAGAAGAGCAATGTTTTTATTGTCGTATATATCTTAAAATTTTAATTAACAGTTTTAAAAGGATTATTATTTTCAAATTAATAGCATATTCAATTGTTTGCAAATAAATTTCATTT
>CM008231.1:5042860-5054764 GCA_002278615.1 Pogonus chalceus
AATTATTATAAATAAAAAGAAGAATGCCACATGTATGTCAGAAACAGAATAAAAAAAATCACAAGTTGTGTTAAAATTCAAATGAATATAAGTATGATAGTTAGCTGTTCCCGTTCACACATTTTCTGATGCCATTCACAAGAAATGATTAATGAACAATCGCAACGAATAGACGACGAATACACGTCAATGTATATCGATGAATTTATTATACTTACCAAGTGCTTGCGTATGTTTTCTGCAAATAGGTATTTACGTTTACGCATGCGCGGTTCGCCTTGCACTTGTTATGCTGATTATACCGCGATATTTATAGACTCATTAGCTGCTTATAATAGCACGCCGGCATTGCAACTTTTTCTACTTCTGTCTGTTGTTGTTGTTGTTGTTGTTTTTCTTATTCTTGTTGTGTTGTTAGTGCATTAGTTCATTCTATTATAATTCCGTCTGTCTTTACATTTACTTTATTTATTTATGATTAACTGTTTTAAAATGTATGAATGAATACTTTACGATTGTACAACTTTAACTTCCGATATTTGATACTATTTTACTATCTTGTTTGTTTGTTTTAAATGATTCATGGCACAGCTATAATATATTTGATAAGATTTATAATTACATTAAATTTAACAACTTGAAAGTATAAAATATTTTGTTTAAAAGTAACACTTTTGTTAAATTAACATGTATTTATGAAACCGGAATATACTTAATAAAACCATGATAATTTAAGAGAAATGTGTTAAATTTCATAAATAAATGTTAATTTAACGAGTGTGTTTAATTTAAATACTTCGTTTTTACTAGTTTAAACAAACATTCATTATAAATTACTTAAAAATACTTGTCTAAACTAGTCAAATAATCTGCATTTGTAGCTTTAAATATACGCTTAACTTCATTAACTTCATTTATATGTTAATAATAAGTTTTGTTTGTAAGACCAGACAACAAATAATAGAGAAAATAAGAATGTCAATTACTTTACAAAAAATATATCCCGTCGTGAAGTTATACATACGAAATGAAATAGAAAAATTTACATTTCCTATTAGTTTTTTACTAAAACTAATTACAAACTGAAATGAAATCTACGCCCACTTTTTAAATATATACCTATATATGACCTACAAATATTAATTATTAATTAAAGATTTTTTTCATTAATCTATATTTCAAAACTAATGTTTGTTTTAAATAATAATGGCGGTATGTTTTATTTACTTGCGATTATGATTTAATAATGATAATGAAATAGTTGTCGCGTGTTATGTTGACATGTTTCAATTGGAATTTTCAAGTTATCGTTATCAGGTTATCATCACACCGACACATCACATGTCCTAGATATAGGTATTCCTTTACGAATGGATCGTATGTTTGTAGACTTGTCGGTTACGGCAATAAATATCGACTCATGGGTAAAAGTTAACACTAGCATAAAATAGATTTCCTGAATGGTGATGTCTACTGGCCCTATTAAAAGCATGGTTTCCTTATTTGAAAACTATTTTCGTATTTTTTCTATTAAATTATCCTTAAATTTATTAATCATGGAATTTTAAATTTTATTTTGAAACAAAAAGTACTTCGAGATTAGTATATTTTAAAATTTTGTTTTGTTTTTAAAGTTACTTATATTTTTATAGATTTCTACGGGTTTTTTATTTTTTTGTAGAATTTGTTTTTGTACAAAAAAATTATCCGTAAATTCAGTAATTTTAGACATTATTTTTTGATTTTACTTTGAAACGAAAAAAAGACTACGAAATTAGTATATTTTAAAAATGTGTTTTGTATTTAAAGCTATTTAGATTTTTAAAGATCGCGGGTTTTTTATTTTTTTTTAGAATTTGTTTTTGTAAAAAAAAGTTTCTATTTAAAGATACCGAGTTTCCGATACAGAGATTCAACGCTTAATGTCGCTTAGAAATGGTTGAAAATTTGAAACATGTCCCTGGGAGAAGAATTAATTTTAATATTTAATTGAACCACAATTTATTTTGGAAATATAAATTAAATATAATTTTAAAGGCAATTTTGTATACTTAATATAATAAATAATGTGTTTTTTTTTTAATTAAATAATTAGTTTTCTTTTATGTCGCTTTAATGTTTCATTCATCGCGAACTTATGTTACTACTGTTATAGAAGTTTTATTTAATTGTTGATTTATAAATATTTCTTTTGTTTTGTATTTAAAAAATAAAGAATGCGTTTGAAATATTAATTATATTAAATATATTCTTGTATTGTAATAAATTAAATACCAAATTGTTAATTAACTATTGTACTTTTATTTGTAAGTCAGTGAATATCTTAATTACGAACATCAAAATAACAGTAGCTAATTTATTCAGTTAATAGATATTTTAAATTATAATAACTTCTCTTAACAAAGCCTTAAGGTATAAGTTATAAGTTTATTGTTTTAAGTGTAAAGCAGTATATTTGAGTGAAGTAGAAAATTTTAATTAAAATCACCTGCCAATACTTTTAACATGTACAGTAATGTATGTTTAAATATACGTTTGTATTGTATCTTATCATGGGAACTTGCACACAACTAGAATGCCATTCGTATAATAAATTACCGCGACACCGTGCAATGCTGTGCCGATTGCTATTGCTGGTACGATGCGGTATAGTGCGATATTGCACCACTACACTATTTGATACGTTGCTATAGTATTTTTCTCTTATAACCGGCATTTAAGTACATATTTATGTGCCGGAAGAAAGTATTATTACCTGCGGAAATACTTTAAAAGTAAAATGTGACTATTTTATTTATTTGTTCACCATTTACACAGCGTATATGTATTTCTATCTATCAGATTAATTTTTATTCTTTTAATGTTTTCCTGATTCTTAAAGATAATGTTTATTGATTTTATATTCACTTTTAATTTCTCTAGAGTACTAGTTCACTTTAATTAATTGTTTACTGTTCATTACAGTATTGTTACTTGATTTTATTGTTGAATTAAAATCTTCAAACAAATGATTTTAATTAGATTTTGTAATGAATCTCATTGCTTATCTTAATAATTAAATTTCATGATTTATTAACTATTAAATTCAAGTTAATTTACTTTAATTTTAACAGTGTAACATTACTGACGTCATTCATAAATAAAACAAATTTAATTGTAATATTTACACTTTAGCTGTTAGGTGCAGCTTTCATCAGAATAATTAAAATATAATGTCTTTAAATATGAAGGTATAAAATAACATTTAATAGATGTAAAATAATGTTTATTTGTGAATACAAGTAAAATTCATAAATAAAACAAATTTAATTGTAATGTTTACACTTTGGCTGCTAGATGCAGCTTTCATCAGAATGATTAAAATATAATGTCTGTAAATGTGAAGGTATAAAATAATAATTAATAAATATTTAATAGATGTAAAAATATTGATTATTTTTGAATACTAGTAAAATTCATAAATAAAACAAATTTAATTGTACTTAATGTTTATATTTTGGCTGTTAGATGCAGCTTTCATCAGATTGATTAAAATATAATGTGTTTAAAAGTGAAGGTATAAAATAATAATTAATAAATATTTAATAGGTGTAAAATAATGATTATTTTTGAATAAAAGTAATTTTCAATTTATCTATTAGCTAAATAGCGTTATGATAGAAATAATAATTGCCAATCAAATTGATAAGCAGTCACTGTTTGACAGTATTTGCATGTATTTGTCATGTTTTGTGCTTTATGCGGATATAATGCGTTATGTACGTGTGTCTTACACATAAACAGAACTTTCATTAGAACTATACATTTAGGTCATGATAAATTAATTTATTTCCATCATTGTTAGTAATAGTAAATGTTCGACATATTTGGAATTACGATTTATCTATTTACTTAACTGGTTCTACTTAGTTAATAATACTTTAATAAAACTAACCATTTGTATTGTACAAGAGGCGCCAATAGACTTTTAGACGCGACCTACTAGCTATACAAATATATTTACTTTCTCTGTACATAAAATATTAGCATTATCCCTTTAGTTTTATGTGTGTTCATTATTACCTTACGATTATTTTGTACTTTTTTTCAATCAAACTGTTTTTAACTTAATATAAACAACAATAAAAAAATTATTTATGCTTTTGTTAAAGCAAGAAAATAATTTTATACGCTTGTAATTTAATAATAAATCCGTATTTGGTACGTAATTATATTATTTATTATTCATATGTTCATTTTCAATTCTTATTTGGTGTGAAATTATATTTTAACTTTATTTTACTTTCTTTATCAACAGTCGTGAAAATAAGGTTTAAGGTTTTTAAGGCTATGTGACTCTGTCAATGACATATATAGAAAATCTAATGACTTTTTAAAACATTGATGTATTTCTAGTCAAATTTTATTTGTAATGATAATATATACGTTGATAATCTCTAAAGTGAAGTTAATCCATTATCGACAACAATACTTAATGATAATTGCTATTATTTTGATATATTATTCCCCGGTATATCTATTTATAATTCCCAAATTTATTTTTAGATAGAGATATGCACCTACACGTACTTTTAATTATACAGGACAATAAAGAATCACGCGTATCGCTTATGCGTATATTATTAAAAAGAGGAAACGAACATTTATTGATTGCCTCAAAGCTATAACATACCAAGTGCAGTAAACATGTTATTAATGCAACAAAATTTGAAGGTATAAGGCTTCAAGCAACGGACAACATGAGTGCCATTAAATAAACGCTACACAACATACGGTGTACTATGTTTATATTATATTTTCGAAACAGATTATTATCTATTTATTTCATAATTTTTGGTATTAAAAGGAAATACCACTGGTAGCGCGCAGTAGGAAGCGAGTACATAATACGGTTCCATGTGTGGCTATTCCATCACTAGTGAAATAATAATTCCGCACAGTTTTGTCATTCTTTATTTGAAAATATACAAGAATGGTATTAATTTTGTACTTATTTCAATAATTATTGAACAGATTAAATGTAACATTTGATGCAACAATAAAGCTTTTAAAACGAGTTGAAAGCTGCGTGTAAACATAGTAGATATGTTAGCACTAGACGTGCCTATAACACGCACACAATTCTATTCCATATATCACAAATAGACTAACATACATACAACATAACACAACACAACACGCTGACATGCGATACGCGTACACGCAATTACGTAGTAAACGTAGATATAATGAATTAAATAGTATTTTTTATGTTAACCGCCGGAAAATAGGTGTTTAACCTATAATATTATTATAAAAGTAAACTTGATTTTTTATTTCTTTGTTTTAAACAAAAAAATCAACCGAAAATTAATTTAATTATTAACATCATCGATATATGTCCAGTATATATAATAAATTACAATAACTTAAGAGCATTTTAAACTTAATTGACTTTTATGATGGTCTATATTAATAAATCATGTATTAACATTTTAAATTAAGATAAAGCGAACTTTTTTTTTGCATGTTTGACAGGTCATTAGAAATTAGAAAATTAAAATACAAGACATTTCTTATTTTATTTTTACAATTTGGTTAATTTGCCTTCATGTAATAAGGTCAAAACTGCTTAATTGTTAAACTTAAATACAATAATTTAATTAAATTGTATTATTTTTCAATTTCAAAGAACTGCAATTTTGCTTTGGCAGAGTTTTTAATTTTAAATATTAAAGCAAACTAATACCACTAGTTGTTATTTTAAGGTCATTTAAACAACTTTAAATGTTTTAAACTCATGTGAGATATATTTTGATTAGCTCTCTGTGAATATGTAATATGTATTTCATATTTTTAATTACTTAAAATTTCATGAATTTGCAATGATAATTTAAACAATTAAGTAATTTAAAAATTATATTTTTATTCGTATATAAAAAAAAATTCCATTATAATTAAAACTTTATCTACTTTAATATTTATTTATTCTTCACGTCATTATGAAATGTAATCCAGCGAAATAAATGTTCACAGAAAACAGAATATACAAACATTAATGAAATAGTTTATAAAACACTTTCAAGTTGATAAAATAATCCAATGATTATGTTAATCTTGTTATTCTGTTTACACAAGATGTAATTCATTATGTTTTATTACTCTTCTAGATGTTGGGCGTTAGGATTATTTAATTGTAACTGAAATGCATTCAGATTGTAAAACACAAATTTAATTATGTAGTTGGAGGTTACAATTTTTTTAATTATTTTATTTGATGTAATATTAGTTTGTAGATAAAAATAGATAAGTTTTACTATTATTTCTTCGAATTACAAGTTATTTGACGCCAATATTTCCATGTTTTTATAAGTTTTAACTGTTTATAAATTGATAAATTTATTCCTTAGGGTAAAAAAAAAACATTTTATTTTTTCCACCGTTATTTGACAGTAAAACAATTTGATAAATGAATTCAATTTCCTTTTAACGATAGTATTTGACATGAAAATCTGCCCCATTCGCGTTGATTATAAAAATTTGTACTAAATGTTTTTAAGTCTCACAGGACACCTACATATAACGCCTATGTATTATAAAAAGAACTTCTCACGCAAACTGATTTATTACCAAAGTTCCTGTGTTCGTGTCCATATCGGACTGATCTGTATTTGTATTATTTGTTTTAAAGTTCTGCAGTGCATTTTGAACTATCATTGTAATCTTTGATTAGGATTAGATGATGTGTCATAGTTTATTTTAAGCAAGGTGTGTTGCATTATGTATGCTTATGTGTGTTTTGTCAAACGTGTTTTGTTAGCGTAAATAACTTTGTTGTTATTTATGCTATACCTTGTTCCTTTGCGTAATTGTATTTACTAGGTTTAAATTTGCGAAATTAACGCCATTTATTAGTAACTTACAGTCAAATATATTTCATGTTACACAAAAAAATACAAGTAGTTTTAAAATGTTCGTGTTAATAATTTAAAGTATTAGGTGCAGGAAAAATCTTATAATTTGTTAAATTATGTTGTTATAACGGTTGTAATTTCAATAAAACAAAAAAAAAGACATAGCTGAGTATTATCATAGAGATATAATGGTTAAAGAACATGCCATGTTGGATGTTGTCCTCTATTCTTTCATAATTTTATTATTTACAAGTATTTTTTTCTTACACATTTCTCTAGAAATTTTGAAGTCATTTCAATATATTGAACGAATGCCCAATAAAAGTAATACCTCAGGAGAGTAGGTAAAAATAAAAGTCTGTAATAGTGAATTTAATAAAAGAATAAAAGTATAGTCAGGTTGGTTAATCATTTTCAAGGAATAAGACATCCAAATAAATAAATAAAAGTCAACCTTAATATTTTAAATGACAGTATTCCGTGTAGCCATATCAATTTGTCATGACGTATTTTTTTAGGAAAAAATTTTGAAACATGTATATATACAGTTTAGTTAGATTACTAGATTGAATTAGGAAGTATCGTGCAGTATTATTAAAACATGACTGTTACTCATTCAAGGTTTTCTCACAGAGAAAATTCTATACGTTGACTGACTTCCAACGTAAAATAAATTAACTAGATTTTGAGATTTACATTGTTAGATCGATAATATTTTTGGTTGATCTTGGTTTAGATTGCAAGTTTTTACTACAAATAAGGTTATACAAGATACAAACGTACTAAATTGGTATGTGAAAGGCAAAGTACTATTTTTATCGGTTAAGAATGAAACGTACTAACTGCAAACAATTATTCAATCTAATCCAGATAGAGATTTTATCTCTAAATGCGTGTGCCAGCTGTTGGTTTTCCTTGTATTCTGTTCTGTTTGTTTGGTGTTATGATATTGTACAATTTTTTATCTTTCTTCCTATTCAATTTATTAAAAATATTCCATTTGTAGATACAAAGCACTTTACGAAATTTGATGTTTTGATTTGATCAAGATAACAGTTTATATCTACTGAGTCTTTAAATGGAAATGTGTGACATTTTATTGTTGAAGAAATACACATATTATTATGCAATTTAATTGAAGATTTTAATGTTAATGAAGATATAATTTTTGATCTTATCTGCGATTTACGGTAAAAAAAATACCTTAGCAATAAATTTACTTTTCTTGTATGTTAATCTTTTACCAGCAGCGTGGTGTCGAATCGACAACACTTAACACATTTTTGGTCACAAAATCGACCATTCTCATAAAATGTATTTTTTATCTTTAGTAGCTTTTCAAAACTATATTCAACCCTTACCAGTGACTCCTAGACCGCAAAGAGATAGATTTTGTTGTCGAAAAAAACTTATTTCTTGATTTAGCCAGACTTTAGTAAATCCAAAAATAATTTGTCTATGTATAATTAAACCTAAAATGAAGAGATAAACACAGACAGATGATAAAACTGCTATATTTCTTATTAATTGGTCTTGTCAAAATTTGACTTTATAATTTTAAATAAATACAATTTTCGTCAACAAAAAGTTTCCTAATCGAAGTAAAATGTGTCTAGATATTAGAAATAAATAATTTTTCTATTAATTGGTTTTCTAAATCCCTAAAATATTTGAATTATTTCTATTTTAAGTTTATTGATTTATTATTTAAATAAATACCCTTTTCTTATGAATATGTCGGAGCTTGATACATGGACATAATTAAAATTTAGAAATTAAAAACAAAAGATTTATTAACTAATGAAACGAATGAAAGTAATACTTTGTTTTTCAGTTTTCACATTAGAAAATTGAAAAAAATGAAAGGGAATATAGTGGTAGCTGTAAAGATAGATTTATTGATAAAATAAAAAAAACAGATGTACTTGATAAAATATAATAGTCGTAAAAATAGGTTAAGGATTTATCATGAAGAAGATATCCATCGATCGTCTAGACCTAAATGTTCTAATTCTTTCACATTTACTCCTACGCTAATAAGACTTCAAATAAAATTGATATAATAAATAAAGTGCGTTTGTGCGTTTCTTAAGGCTATGGGGCATTTTAGAATGTGATATCTTGTTTTCTGTTTTGTCTTCAAAAGCCTCTCACATTACTACCGAAATAATTGCTTAATTTTTCACTTTTCAAATGAATGCCTGTTCATTGTGTTCTATGCAAGCTGTGAAACTATTGTCATTTTAATTGAATAATAAATTGGATTTCAAAATTATACTATTAAAAATGCAAAATATGAAAATTTGATTTTTTAACACTATAGGTAAAAGTTTAAGTAATAAAAAAAGGTTTTTAGATAAAAATAATCGTGCAAATTAATGTTTAGAAATTGAGAAATATTATCTGGAAAGTTGTTAAATAAAACATTTTAAAAATAATTATAATGATTAATGCGTTTTGATCTTCATGATACATTAAAATCGCAAATCGTAACAAATTAGTTATAAGAATAATCTTTTAGAAGATATCTAAATATTTATTTTTAGTATCTATTGTTTCTCATGAGATAACTTCACTAGATTTAAGGTAAGATAAAGTAAATACACGTTTTACATTTTATAGGTCAATAACATTTTTATAATAAATCGTGTTAATTTCTTGATCGTGTTCACTATGTATATTGGACGATCAATTTATCCAATTTATGTATAAACACAACGTATTATACGTACAGACTCTCAACTCAATTCAGGCAGATGTTTTCATATGAATTAATAGTTACTTTAATTTCATAGTCATCATTTATGTATAAGATACATCTTTAATATTCAAATAGGTAATTTATATTTGGAAATATTACGTAATACTTAGTATTATTTATTCATTTTATTTACAAGACGATAAACGTACTTTGGCAAGACATTTTATGAGCGGATGTTGACTCTTGTGTTTCTTTTTGATACATTTCCGGTGTTCATCCATATAATATCCAAGTTGTTTTGTTTCAACCGTGTCTAGAATTCTTTGAACCTTTTCGACTGTTTTCCATGGCCATCATGATGTATTTTAGTAATCATTTTGTTTATTTATTACTATATAATGTTTCTTTTTTCTGTTAATTATTTACCAAAAGTTTTTTAATTAAACTGCGCTCAGGAAATTGTTATGTATTTCTGCTTCATTAATATTTTCATGAGAAAATTTTATTCTTCCAAAATATTTGAATTAACTATATCCGCAATTTTTACTTTTGGATACTTACTGTTACTATTTACTATATTATTTAACCGTGGAAAATTGACCTTATAGCGAATATAATTTAATGATATTATTAAGTTGTAATAATAAAACAATATTATTGATTTCCTGTTCATTAATAGATATTTGTATGCATTTGCAATTTTTATATTATCAACGTGGTGGGTACTATCTTTATTTTATAATTAATTTTTTATTGTTATTAATTCCTTTTAAAATAAGGAAGAGTTATCGGAATGTCATGCATACAAATTTATTTATACATTATAACATAAAAATAACTTTTATATTAACGTTGGAAGACGTACCAAAAAGTCATTATTGGATTAGAATAACCTAAATTTAATCTACAGGAAGTTAATCTAATGAACTATTACCTTCTAAAATTGTCCAGACTTATTTATACCGTAGCAATAAAAATAAAACGATTTAATTAAAATTCAGTAGTTTAATTTTGAAATGTCATTTGCATCAGAAGATATATTTATATTGTTAAACTTTTTATGCTTGAATGATACACAAAACTATTGAAATATATAAACAGTTTGATAGTTAAAGTAACGGATCATTATTGTTTGTTGAAATATTAATATTTGTTTATAGATAACAATTTTATTTATTATATTTCATTAAAATCAATATTAACTTGAAACATACATATCTAGATAAGTATGATTTCATGTACATACATTTAAATAGAAGCGTAAGTTTCTATCATGTAGGAGAAATTGATATTTTATGAGTAGACGGATACATAATCTGTTTTTTGTATATTAACATTAGAAACATACGCGGATCACGGATGTTACATATCTGGATGCAATATGATTATAAAGAATTTCTATTAATATAACGACATCTTAAACAATAATAAAAAACTTGTTATTTGTGAGTAAGTTTGTAAAATCTAATACATATTACTATATATCTAATTAATTGATGAAAGGCGGTTAGTTGATACCTACTGATTATCGATGGTTTATTCTATGTTCAATATATAGATACGCGTGTGTATTCCAGATTAATTTTGTTAGAAAGTCCATGAATCCAATCCCGCAAAACGTGCTCTATTCAAAAATGATATTAGCGAAGCAGTAACAGATATCTGATAGCAGATGCAGGTGTGACATTTGACATCACCGTGATTCCTATAATTTTGTTCCCGCTATTTGTTAATTCATCCATGCGATGTTATACGCGATTCTATGATTTGTTTGATGCAGTTCTATGACTCACTCACAATTTTATCGTTACTAATATTATTAGCGTTGGAATTTTATGTTATCCTCATTATCAGACATGTGAATCAGCGAAGGTTATTTATCTTGTGAAAACTTTTATGTATGTGTGCGATCATGGAGATATGTTTTAACATTATATATTTTAAAGGATTTTACAAGTTTCACTGTTATAAATGAGGCTTTAAATACATTACATTACTTTATTTCATACTTCAAGCAGTTTTCAAATACTTCAATTTCAATTTGCAATTAAAATTAATATAATAACTAGGTTAAATTAAAATATTAATTTGTTTATTCTGATTGCTTTCATTTATATTTTTACTTATGAAGACTAATTTTTTATAGAAACAAATATTATAAATGTGATAGATACTCGAATTAAACATTAATTATAATTTATTTTGGACCTTGTTTTGATAAAATTAAAATCATGAATATTTTCAATAGGCAAACAATTATAATAATTTGAACATATGTTTTCTTATTCTTGTATCAATTATTTTCCTGTT
>CM008231.1:5072229-5085953 GCA_002278615.1 Pogonus chalceus
CTTTAGTAGTAAAATTAAATAAATAATCAAGGAATAAATATAACAAAAATAAGGATTAATTAAAAAAATAATAATAAAGCTTTTTATTTTTTGATTTTGAAAGAAATATTTTTAAATGTAATCTAAATAAGTAATGTTTTGAAATAAAGTAATTAAAAGAAACAATTTAAAAATAACTAATCTAGATTGCTGTACCATAACAAATGAATATCAAATGTTTACGAAATGATTGCATAAAATAGTACAATATATGAGAAACACAATAACACATGTTTTGTGATTTTTCTGAGAAAACAATGCACTTAGTGTACACACATGCCTTATGCCAAACTATAAATACAAGCCATCGACCTGATGATTATTTAAATATTTTTGCATAAATGAAAGTAACTTGTGTTCAATGATAAAGTACAGTTTTGGTTCACTGAACACGCAAAAACTTATTTTCTAGTGTAATATTCTTATACATATTTATAATAACAATATACAATACTTCTTTTATTTATATTGTACTATTGTACTTTGAAGATTATCGTCATCTTACAAGCAACAAAGAAAAAAATTAAAAAAAGACACTTTTATTACGAAATTAAAATAGCGGTAACTTTTAATTTTTTGTTAAATATTTTATAAGGTGTATATAAATTGAATTTTTCTATTTAATTACACAATGACTTTGTTGTTTTAAGATTAATAATAATTTGCTGGGAGACTTAGTTCAATGGATATTAATTAAATTTTATTTTTTAATTAATATATTATGTCTTTGTTTCTTACTATAAATTTTATTTAGCTAAAAATTTGCGTATTTAAAGAAAAATTTCANTAAAAAGCTAGTTACGGCCCTGCTAATAATATATAATTAATTTAATTTAATTAATAATCTTTATTCATACATAATAAAAACTAAACTAACTAAAATTATTCAAATTATGTTTAAAGCAAATTAGAAAACTCGGCGCATCCACCATTTGACGCACGTCCGAATTTTCTTAAAATATAACTTTTAGGGATAATGGTAAAATAAACTGTCTTAAACAGGTATTTAAGTATTTATTACTTGAAAAGTTATTGCTGTAGATTTATTGTCACCTGCCTGTTGCATCAATACAAGATGCAAGGTGTTTATTACACAAAGGGATGAGAAAAAAGGAAAGAAACCCTTGTATATATTATCTTATCTTAAGACAGGTATAGCGCGTCGTCTTAGCTCCAAGATTAGAATGAATGTCTTCGTGATGATTCGACCGCGTTCGGTTGTAATCGCATGCCGGTTTTGCCGGTCGGTCTATTACTGCCGCGGTCGGGTCGTATAAACACATAGCTTTTAAAATAATTTAGTTTGCGCTCAGAGTTTGTGGAAATCTTGCTTGCGCGCTGTGTTTGGTTTCTTCTGTTTCTTGTGATCGCGTTTCGGTGTATGTGAGTGCGTGCCATGTGGTTTATCCACGTGCATCTTGTAAGGAGATGAACAGGTGTATAAGTCACACCGTTTCTGACGGTCCTCGTGAAGTATAATCCTTCGGATGTACGGTTCTCACTAAATTTTGCAGCAATTCAACTGCAGGTTCGTTACAAAACTAAATATAGTGCAACACCATCACTGCACTAGTTGACTAGTTCATTGTCACTTTATGCAATTTAATGCACTTTGCATAGAAATTACATTTAATAAATTTTACTTTATTACCTGATCCCAATAACATTTCATATTCGTCCAATTATTTTTCATGACATTTATTTTTCAATTCATAAATAAATTTAATTTGAAAATATATTTTTTTTTTGTAAATTTAAAACTTATGAATAACATCAATTTTAAAGATAATTTCCCGTATCACATTTAAACTTATCTTATCTCAAAATTTACATTTTTACCTTTCATATTATTTGCAAATATAAACTATTATTCTATAAATATTTAATAAAATTTATTTTCAAATTTTATTTACATAATAATATCGATTTGGTCATTACAAAACGTAGTATATTTAAAATATTTTGCACGCGTAGTGGCCAATAAATTACATTTTATAATAATATGATTCAGTTTTTATTGTGTTTCCTACGTAGGTATATATTTCATTGAAATGCACATATTAAATATAAGATTGTATGTTGTCGAAGTAGATAAAGATTTTAGATTCATCTGAATACAATAGCGTATTTCAAAGAAAATAATTATAACGTATTATCCCTGTAGAATATCAAATTTTTATTATTATTATTTTTATTTTAATCTATTTCAATTCAAATATATAATTGATAATAATTGTATATGTACTTGGTATATATAGTGTTTCTCGGTTATCTGGCCAAATCTTTTCGTAACGGTTTTTGGGTTAAGAAGAAAGAACAAACATATCTACATATAATACGCATATACATTTTTTTACTTGCATTGCACGATTTGATTTAAATCTGTTCGAATTAAATTAATTTATATTCAATTCACGAAATAAGCGATACACATTTTTATCTGGAAGTTAATTTATTATTAATTTAATATTGCATTGAATTAAAAAAAAAAAATATTGTCGTTGTTAATAATAGAAAGTGTTTTATCTATATTATAATCAATATTTTATTGCTTTAAAATTACAATTTATATCTTTCATTTCATAAAAGTAGTTTTTAAAGTATTTAGTTCAAATGAGTTTTATGTAATTAAAGAATTTAATTGTACTGTGATTCATTGTTTTTCTATGAAATTTTGTAAATATTTTTTATTAATTATTTTCTTATCAGTAGGGATGAGCTCATTTTTAAATAACAATGGAATGAAAAGTTAAATAAAAGTTTAAAAAATATCAAATTTGAGTTTGGATTGTAAGGTTTCCGAAACTTGTTCCTTGTATTATCTTAAAAGTACCAGATTTTGATTGAAATCGTTCAGTTAAAAGTTATATTTAACTATTAGCTTTGGGTTATTTACATCAGACAATAGATTTCCGAATATCGTAATAAATCTTTAGCATTGTGTTGTCGTTTAATCAATTCCTGCAAGCGTCAACAAGTCACTTAAAAATTTAAAACGTAATAGTTACATTTGAGTGAAACATTTAAAAAGGCTACCGTGTGAATTTTTAAATACACTTTCATTTTTATGTGATTGATGAAGCCTATATAATTAAACAATTAAAATACCTTTTGTAAATACGGCCCTGAATGCGTATACAAAGAATGCATTTCCTACATACCATGTACACATTTTCGTGACGCGAATTTAAATGCTTTGTAGAGCATTGCTGTTACTTCACTAATCTTTAATCAGCGTGCATACCTCGAAATAAATTCTTTCTAAATATAACAAAATATCCCGTACGTATCTGGATTATTGTATACATTTTTTATAATGAAAATCAAATTAGAAAATGTGAAAAGATCATTTGGAAATAAGTAGGCTATGAAATATTTACTGAATTAATATTGAATGTTGGTACTATAGATGGAAAACAATTGTGTAGGTTTACCTTTATTACTTTTTGAAATTAATGAGAATTAAATCGAACACGTATTAACTGGCTATATAAAGAAAATGGGAAAATAAAAATTGTTAATGCATTAGTTTTTGTTTCTTATAGAAAATTGTTCAAAATGCATATCCATAAATAATTACGAAAATTTAAAAAAAATCGTTTAAAATTTTTATTTAGAATTAAAAAAAATATATATCGTTTCAAATATTTTTGAACACCTAAAAATCATTTATTTTAAATTGAAGTATCGGTGAAAATATTTAATAATTTATTTAATTTTTCTGAAAAATTCTCTAGAATAGATTTACTTGTAATGTTATGTTAATCCCAACATATAGTATGAGTAAACTGAATACAATAGTTCCATGCAAGAGTATGTGAATGTGTTCATTTGGACTACATCATAAAATTTATTTCAATTAGCATCAATTTGTACATCTGTTGTAGTAATAAGTGGGATAGACTCATGTTAAAACATGTGGGTATTAGAGAAATTTAAATATATAATTGTAGAAAAAAGACATTTCTTCTCTAATGAATCATTTCACTTCACTTAGAAGTATAACTATTTTCCTTTAAATATCGGAAAAAGTACAATTTATTACATTTATGGATAAATAACTCGAAATTCCAATTAAATTTATAAATTTTCATAATAATTCTACTTCATCGTATATGGTAAAATATGTTACTTTTATATTTGTTTAATAATATAACGACAACAACAAATGAAATCTGGAATCATTAATTATATTAATAGTACAACAAAAAATAATGTATTTATAAACTTGTTAAAATTACCCTTTTTTTAGGGTACAACGACCCGTCAAATAATTTAATGAATCAATAAAACTTCCATTAATGTGTTTTATATATATAAAAGTCGGAGTTCAATTATTTTTTTTTTGGCATCTTATCCGGTTTAATTTAAAAATTCTATTTTTTGAAATTAATTTCGAAACTTTCTTTTTTATATTTACAATTCTAATAATAGTTGTATTATTAAACCAAATAGATAAATGTTTTTTACTTCAATTAACTTTAATTCGCAGGTACTATGCTAATAAATTAGTAAATGTTAACTTTAAAATAAACATACGGACGGAATCACGCATTAACTTCAATAATATAAATGCAATTTTATTTTGTCAAAATAGTAATTAAGTTTGTATTGTTGTAATAAAAATTGGTATTTTTCAAACATGTAGACAAGAAATAGAAGTTAATTAGGCATATAGTTAAAAGTACTTTATGAGACCAAGCTTCGTTACATCTGATGACATTCTATGTTGCAGATAAATAAATACATATAGTTGTTTTATACCTCGCACTCACACTGTTAACAACTACTAAGAAATGACATTTAAGTGGAAAGAAACAGTAAACTTGCGTCCTTGACTAAGAGATGAATCAAAAATATTTTTATGATGCTGGAAAATTAACTTTGTACATTTGTTTAATAATAGATTTATTACAAATCTATGCTTCAGGGAGATAAAAGTATTTATTTTTGGAATAAATGCATTAGTTTATACCCAACAGCTGCCTAATATCATATTTTTTATAATATTTTGCAGAGAAATAATTTAAGAGGCTTCAAGCAAAGACATGTTTCCGGCGGTTTTTTAGAGTCAAGTGACTTTAAAATTTCTTCTAAGGCCTCTACGTTGTAAAGGAAGTGAAATATATCGGAAAGTAAAGTATATATTATCTTATCTAAAATCTTTTTTTTTTATATTTTTTAAAGTATTTATTTAGTTTTGCAAACTTTCGAAATATGTTTATAAAAGTTTCTTAAATAAAATAATAATAATAATTAATAAAATATTATCATCTTTGAAAAACATGCAATTATAATAATATATTATTAAAGACGTAGGAAAGCGTGTTTGCTTACCTTATGTAATAAACACTTAGCGATTTCAGTTAGTGATAATCACAAATTTAGACACATAAAGAACAATTTCATTAATCATATAGATACTGTATACATATAGTGACAAGAAATATTCGTAAAAGTCACCATAATTCCCATATAACGTGATTTAAAGTAGAAATTAAATCTAATCTATGTAATTGATGCGTAGACACAGTCCCTAGGAACTAGTATATCCCATAAGAATTCTATATGAATAGAATAAAGTGTTTCGTTTTCCTAATAAGCTTATTTCATTCAAAGATATACCGCTAAGCAGTCATCGCTCGATACATATATGGAGATATCAGCTTAAAACTACGTACAAATCAAATTTGTTTGCATTTACATAACTTTGTTTATATTTATTGTGCGTGAGTTGAGAAGAACATCCTGTTTCGTTTCGAATGAATTACTATAATTCGTAAAATTTATACCGCGTTCACCCTTTTCGACAGTTTGAGAAATTACCGCAAACTTTATAGCATTAATTGTTCTTTAATTTTTACTTTTCGTAGTATTATTTGATTTGTGCGTGAGCTGTGATTTATTTTATAATTATTTGAGTTTTTTTTTGGAATATGTATGTATATGTTTATCACATTATTTCCGTTGTAGCAATTTGTTTTACCGGAAATGACATGTTATTTGAAGACCCTCGAAGCATTAACACTGCGATAGTTGTTGGAAGTGCAAGTGCTACACAATTAGTACTTGGAGGATATGAAATATTTTACAATATTTATCTGCGTTTAGTAAATTATTTAAAATTTTTGTTTTCAGCGATTTATTTGTTGTGGTAAGAGTGGATTTTTATTTATTGTTAGTCGAATTTTAATTTGGAAAACAATTGCAATAGAGGCAATTGTTTTAAATTCAAATATGGCGTTTTAAAAAGAAATGAAACGTAAACAAAAGGTGTTTTAATCATTCATTTATTAAAAGCAACAATTTCTTGAAAATTGTAGTCGGTCAACCGTATTATTTAACTTTTTATACATTTGAATAAATAAATTCAATCAACTTTTATTTGTATTATTTAAAATTTAACGATACAATTGTTCGTTTAATTAGTAACGCTTTTGTTTATAGTTCACCTTAATATTTTTGAACACATGATTTTTCCGAAATGTTTAAAAAATTTTTGTTCCTGTTTTTAAGTATGTTTGGAAAATAAATAGGAAAGCTGAATTCAACATACTATTACTAATTACAAACGGTGAATTATTACTTTGCACGTATATATTTATTTATTGATTTCCTTCATTTTCACTTCACGACTTCATGACCAATAATAAGTAGTAATTGTATAGAGATATGTTAATTATTACCCGTATAAATACATATGCATATGTGTTTACTATGTTTATCATGTTATATGTTTTTGATATTTATTAAATTACGTTATTTTACAGGCTTCGTTTAAATCATATTTTTAGCTTTCCTAAATTCACAATTTAATTAATATTTTTACGAAAGGTATTTATAAATTACAAGGTTGTGTTTATAATAGTTTATAATAGTTATTTGCGGATATTGGAAAATCGTTTTAATAGCTTATTTCAAAAATACATTTATATTTAACTCTTTTTATTTTTGAAAGGTTCTTGTTCTTGATATTATCCGGAAGTTCATTTTATTGATTAATACATTTGTTTTTTTTTTATCGGAAGTTAGTCATTGAAAATTGATTTACTCAAATTGGAAACAATTATTTTTTTTATTTACTTATAAGTTTAAAAATAAAACCAGTGATACTTAAAGTTTTAATAATTTCTATTTTAAATAAATCTTAATCTTAGTAAAGTAACTGCGGCTGTTTGTTTATAGATTAAAATTTCTGTTGAAATAAACTTCGATGTTAAATGCATTTTTTTTGTAATAACATATTGTATAGTTACGATGTATGTATATGTATAACAACATATGTTCATTGAATATATGTTTTTATTCTACACTGCGACTTTGTGACTCAAGTCACATATGTGTAGAATTAAATGTACATGTATATTTGTTGATGTGTATAAGTGCAGCTATTATACTTTTTTTGTTCTTATTTTAATATAGTTTGAACTTGCCATATGGTTACACTTTCTTCTAATGGTTTTAACTATTTGTTCGACATGTTTGTTGAGTATGAATATGATTAATGCTAATTTGCTATTCCGGTTATTGTTATATGAATTTGCTTTAGTTTGATTTTTGCGTCATTTAATATAATTCTATTGATGTTAAAAGTAAGGACGTTGACCATACAGGATTAGAACATATGTATTTGTTTGATGTTAATCCTAGTTTTTATTGTAATTATTTCCTGGAATTAATTGAAATATGAGTCACCACATTTGATGAATTTAAATCTCAACGTATTTCGAGTTAGTTATAAACTATAATTTCAGTTTTAGTGCTAATCATATTTTGAAGTATTTAAGTTTTACTTTAATTATATTTTAAGTTGTGTTAAACTTTTTAGATTTCAGTCATTTAGTTTTTAACCGGTCAGAACTAAAATTAGTGCTACTAATTATTATTAATCGTTTGTTAGAGATTAAAATAAAACTATATTTACTTAAAATTGTATTAACTTATTCTTAGACGCTTTTTTATTAATTTTACTAAGTTTTATGTATAAATTAACATATTTTAAAACGAAAGAAAAATTCTTGTATTTGTTTTTATTTTAAAAATAAATCTTCAAAGCTTTTTATAAACGTGTTAGAAGAATTTATTATATATTAGTTATAGACAAACATATTTTTTCAACTGTATTTCATAACTAAATTTAACTGCTTAAAAAAATAAGTTGTGAATGTCAGAGACTTGTACTATATTTTTTAAAGTCTCAAATAAAAAAATATGAATATTTTTGGAAACTTATAATATAAATTAGTTTTAGTTCGTTAAAATTTGAAAGGAATAATTTGAGAAGTTTTTAATTTCGCAATGATGTGTCGAATTCCACCTTGAAGGAATTAATTCATAAATTAGCAGATGTAAGTTAAAAGTGAATGAAAGATTGAATCGTCTGTGTATGTTATTAGTGAATGTGTATGTCAGTGTCCTCGGGTGGGGCTAGCATACACAAACATCCACACATGATGTGGGGTGCTGTGCCCTCTGAACGCTTGTCTATTTCTGAACTGCATTGCACGAAGGTCACACGGTACACAAG
The DNA here is from genome assembly GCA_002278615.1 of Pogonus chalceus. Classification (NCBI taxonomy): domain Eukaryota; kingdom Metazoa; phylum Arthropoda; class Insecta; order Coleoptera; family Carabidae; genus Pogonus; species Pogonus chalceus. Next base: position 5,080,796 of record CM008231.1, read on the forward strand.
TATACTAAGTTGAGAATCCACTGAGACTCTTCAAGATAGAATATATCACCTGTGCCTTATGTTCTTCGGATGCATAATATAAAACATTGCATTCGAATAGCGAGCTCTCTGCAGGTCTATTGGTGTTTTGTTGCGTGTGGCAAGTGGATTCCCGGCGTTAAGTCTGGCGTGCTAAGCTGGATGCTACAGCGACGTCTATAAGATTTCCGATTTTTTTGTTTTAAGTCTTTTTGAATTTTTGTTTTATTTGAGTCGTTATTATACACACGTGTATTATTAATAGATTGCTATTATTAACTTAGCCGGCGTTTAACTTGTTTCTCTATCACGTCTAATCTACACTGATTTTCATTACAACTTGTACTTCTGTTAAATTGCATTTCAAAAATTATATTATTTCACTTTATTACTTATACTTTGGATTTTGATAAAGTCTTTTAAAATTTATCGGTCAGTCATCCTGATTAGAAATTTTTAATAATATTTTAGATAACAAATTTAATAATATGCACTTGACTCTTGGTTTACATGGTTTATTAATATGTATGTAAATTTTCGTCGCAGTGCTATATTATTTTTTTCCTTAATCTAAGGAAAAATTCATTTAATTTTCTTGGATCATTTTTTAACTAGATAGTTTCTAAATTTAAAATTGAACTTACAAAAAGTAAATATAAATATAATCAAGAGTATTTAAAATAATTAATTGGCAAAGATTCTAATCATGGCGTCAAATGACCTTTAACAAATAGAATTTATATATAATTAACTATAAACTTCTTTTTCTTCAAATAAATTGAGATATTTATTGTTACTAGATTTTTATAGGTACCCAAGGAAACTTATGACGCACCGCGTGCGTCCAATTTTTACTTATAATATTTTAAAAATAATTTGGTAAGAACAATAAAATTGATGTAGTTAGAAATGTGTGTAAGTAGTTCTTTTATTTTTATATTATTACTATTCTGCAATGTTTATGCTCAGTAAATTTTATACACAATTGCGCATAAACATAAAACGTTGTTATGTGTGTTACTTTTTGTTCTATTGTTTCAACTAAAGAAATGTCAAATTTCTTCTAATGCGATTCTAATTTGTGCTCACGGCTCATGTAAAGTAAGTTGAATTTTTTATTCGAGCAAAACTAACAGAATTTTCTTCCGTGTACGCGATACACGACTCACAGCATTTGGATTGGATTATTTTACAAAATTATATTATTTTTAAATTTACAAAGTGTAAATTGTATAAGTACGTATTAAGTAGTTTTTTTTTGTTTTTATTTATAACTGATTTTAAGTTTTTTGTAGTTGAGCAAGCGATTGATTGGAAGTATAAAAAATTATAATAAGTTGATGGGTAGAGTGAAATCGATGAGCAGTATGATATATGAATATGATCCTGGGTTATTATATGTGAAATTTTGACCTGGTATGCTCTTAATTTCGGTCAAAATGTTGGCCACAACGCACGGTCAAGATGCTTTGTTGAAATCGTTGCCTGAAGCACGTATCATCGCACAATCTGGTCCGTTACTTACGCGATCAGCTGCTCAGTAAAAAACGTATCTATCCAATGATAAGAACAGCAGCAAGTGCGTTGTTCATTTGTATTGGATTTTTTGCCGATGCAGCTGCTGGTTATGTTGCTGATCACGGTTTAATTTACAACTAATCTTCTTTCGTATTACCTAGCTCTATACTCTGGATTATAGCTTCATTTAGTAATAATAATGTTAGGGAGTTTAAACTAGAGCACTCAATTGCTTGTAGCTATTCCTTCCTTTAATTATAGAATATATAATTTGTTTTATAGCTGATCAGATTGATCATTCTTCAACGCCCGGCTTCCGTCTATTTGTCTATTATATTTTCTGCTTTAACTTTTCTATCTTATATTATTCAGATTAATATTGATCACTTCTATCATAGTCAAGTTTATAATTATTTATTGAATTGAATTTTACATCCAATTTATCAAATTATATCCGTAATATTTATTGATAAGTCGAAATTGATTATTACAGTAAATATTTCTATATACAGGTCGTTATTGATCCGTTTATTAAAGATAAATGCATTATATTCAATTGTAATGTTTCGGGTCGTTACTTACGACATTTATCAGGCAATAATTCTATTTCCAATTCGAATTCTAACAATTTCTTATTTCAGAACTGCCCGAATTTTGGATTTTTATTTGTTAAAGTATATATACATTAACCATGCTACAAGAAAGCAAGCCGTATTTTAATATCATGTATGCAAGAAACGTTAATCTAAGTAACTAAACATGCTTGTTCGAATCTACATACAATGTGTTAAAATTATTTAGAAGAGTTCATTCTACGACGAGGGTTGAATGAGGTTTTAACTTAATAATTTAATACTACCTTTTGAAGAGTCAAAAGTTCAGGTATTTTTTAGTTAAGAATTTCGCATAAAAGCTATTTATATCGATGAGTGAATATAATAAGAGCTGAGAAATATTTCAAGTGGGGTTATTCCACTGTCCAAAAAATATCTTTGCATGTAACATATGTCCTAGTGTTTAATAAATGTCGAGTTTTGTGTTAGTAGTGTTCGCGTGTAGTGAAAACGGAGAAAGGACTTAAATAATGTATGCAAATTCGTGCGTAGTAAATAAACAATCAAATACAATTGGCTACGATTTGCGAACAGCTTAACCCGCAGATTAAGACGTGTTGCAAATCACCAAGCAGAAATACGAATACTATTACTGGTTGCTGTATTTATCGCGAATTTTCATACTATGTAAATGCTCGTGCAAATTACTTACTCATTAGTTTTCAGTTCAGTTGTTTCTAATAATGATAACAACAACGGGAGCATTTTGCATTTAGTTTCCTGTACTATTCTGTTTAATGTTTACGTAGCCAGGAAATTGCCATGTCGATTACATTATATGGACTCTTTCAAGCTTATATATATTTACCAGCTATTTTATCTACAATAACCACATTTTCATTTGTAAATATCATTTAAATTTTCTAAATTATTCATTTTATTTTAAAATTATTTTGCTGATCTCATAACCACTTCCGTTTCTTATTTATTATTAAATACATATTTATATATGTAATTTACTTGCAATTCCAGATATTAAAATTGTTATAATACTTTTTTTAATACCAGTTAAAACTAAACATTTCTAATTTATTATTAAAAAACAACTAATTTATTTATTAAAACATAAAAAATACGTCAGACGTTTATATTTTAATAATATAATAATTCTTAAAATAACTACATATATCGATTATCGCAAGTACAAATATTTTTTTTATAATATTGATTTAATACAATAACTATTTTATTTATATCATATTACTTAGAAATATATTTTTTTATCACATATTAAATTACTTAAACACAATAAACTTCAAATTTCTCATGGAAATAATTACTTGTATAAGTTACTAAAAAATTGATATTTTTGACAAGGTCAGGAAACAAACTATGTTTCATATGAGATTTTATTTTTTCATCTGGTAACACATTTTTCGAAGGACGTTATTTTATGAAATCATTTTTTTAAATAATAATGAACCTGTATATTCATGTTCGTAGTTAGTTTTAGAGCCTTATTTATTTGTATATAAACAGACTGGTTCAACTTTTTTATTGCACATTTAGTTTTGGTTTCTGGCAAACTCCATTGTTCTCAATTCAAGGCCAACCAAATTTTTTCTCTTATTTTGCATGTGCAAAAAATCAAGCTTTCAAATGATTTGTGGTATAAACACGCATATTTTAATAAGAATTGCACGTTTTCAATTTCATTTTTTTTTTTAGTTTACTAAGAAATAAGTCTATTGAAACGTGATATTGAAAATTTTATCTGAAATGTGATTTTATAAATATTAAATTAATATTTGCTCTTTGCGATTGATATTATAGTGTAGCGCATATTGATTTGAATATTTGTTATTTTGCTACGTAGGTAGATATTCTATTATAGTGTTATCAACGCTTTATCAGTAACTTTTCCAATATTATATTATATATTGTTTATTTTATTCAGAAACGTACAAAAATATTTGCTTTCAGTCGTATATAAAAATATTTATAAAAAATATCACGTTTTATTTATAAAACTATAAATTTCTTATGAATTATATTTTTTTCGCACTAAAATTTTTAACTTTAATAATATTAACTTTAATATAACAAATTATTGGGCAATTTACTTNATATTAACTTTAATATTTCAAATTATTGGGCAATTTACTTAAAATTTATGATCATAAATAAGAAAAATACTATCAAAAATATTCTTAGCATTTTTTAAAAACAAACCTAAATTAATTATTATTCGCTATTAAACCTTTAATGCTCGAATAGTACGTGAAGCTATTGGAATATATAAATTTTAGTTACCTGGAAGTTTCAGTAATTCATATTAAATTTAAAATATAAAAATTTATTAGATTATTTCTAGTAATTTGCAGGTTTTATATCGTATTAACTTGATCTATCGGTTTTATATTCTTACTAATAATACATGATATTATATTACCTAATGGTGTAATCTATTAAAGAATTTGTAGAGCTTTAACCTGTCAGAATATGTTTATCGATTAATAAAATACTAAACAACCCCGTAAGGTTATTATAATAGTATAAAAACCCCGGAACTAGTAAGATCATTACTAAAACGTAAATTTATCTAGTTTTAATGTACATAGTAAATAATGTATCAAGCAACATTACGACTCGATGTAACATATACATATTTTATCTGAGTTCAGTAACACTGTCGTACATCTACCTTTATTTTATACTTTACGTTTTATTTTTATTCTTATTTAAATATAATCATTTATAGATAAATGTGTTTCGTGCTCTTAATACTCCAAATACTTGATTTTTAATTACAATTTAATTACTGGCCTTTTTTTATATCGTTCATGGTAAATATTTAAATTTTTATTACGATATTTAATATTTTATTTGAAATATTTATTAATAGATAAACAACTATAATTAATAATTATAATTTCAAACTGTAAAATAGAAATTTTTACGACGTTTTAATTATTTTATTAAATTATAAAATGGGGTTATTTATTTGAATTGCTTTTAAATAAGACGCTTATTGATAATAAATATTTTTAAACGATAATAAGGTAATA
>CM008231.1:5098935-5111826 GCA_002278615.1 Pogonus chalceus
ATCTTCTGCAACACAATATGAACCTGAGTTTGATCTTTAAAATAAACTGTACTTATATTTTTTGAAATATATCACATCAAAAAAATATGAAAAAGATCTTTATAAGCGACCTACGATACACAATACAATAATCGAATGTTCTATTGCAATGCAAGATTAATAATATGTTAACCAGCCTTTGTTAAGTTATCGTCTTTGTGTGGGTTGTGTAGCCATAGTGTAGTGCATATTACGTTATGTTTGTTATGTTACATTGCAGTGCATTGTCTCTTGCTTGACTGTAAATCTCAATGCGTGCTTATTTCTTATGTCAAGTGTAGGTTGTTTGCTTCGCTTCGGATGAACATACTAATGAAATTCATGCTTTTAATTGCTGTAACTTGAAACTTATGGATTTATATGCTTTGTATGTTACAAGACATCTTGACCAGTCACAAAAATAGGTTACTGTATTTTATTTACATAAATGGCGCTTATTATTTTTTATTAGCTGTTTTTTTTTATTCTCTATTTTATATGTTTATCTTGGCTGTCATGTACACCCAAACATATTTTATATTTGTTACAGAAATTTTAAGGTTTTTATAAATAGATAATTAAAAATTATTTTAAATGGCGTAAAAATTTCTATTTCAAACTAAATGAACAACTTCCGATTCATATTTATAAGAATATATGATCTGTAAAGAAAGATTTATATTTACATATGTCTTACAAGTTCAAGTGAAAATATGTAATTAAAAGTCAATGTTATTTCAATTGATGAGAATTTTTCTAATTATTATAATTACTGTCTAATACTTCAGACATTTTTATTTATGCGTGTTATTTCAATTAAAACAAACGTATATAATTGAATATTTCTTGTTTCGTTGTTAAAATAATAAATACGTTTGAATTAAAGATAAAAAATTTGAAAATCAGATAAATGTTTCTATTATTGTTTTAAAGTTTGTGTATATATGAAGCTATTGACATGGTTATATTACGAAAGTGTATTGTTTATGAAATGTTATAGTAGGTGTGAGCAAATGTTTAGTTCTTCAAATCATTCGAAAATATAATTAACAAAACGCCTACTTTATATACAATATATCGATATGTTTGTGTATATATTTAAGATAAGTTTATTTCATAAACAAATTTGAATGATTCACATGTTTCATAAACGAACATTTATATACCTACATCACTAATTGTAGAGAAATATATAATTATTTTTTTAGGTATTTGAAAGTAGTTTTCTGTTGGCCTTGCAAACATTTTCTCTGTTCTTTGAGATAGTATCCGAAGAAATCTCTAGATTTACTGCAATGCTGTATGTCAAACAAATCTAAGTTTTATTTATTTATTTCCATTTTTGAAAATGTATAAATATGTGCACAGAATGAAATTTAAAACCAAACGTAACTAAAACTATTGAGGTTTATTGCTTTTCTATCAATACAAGATAAAAATAGAAATAAAATTATAAATTTATTCTTTTATTACAAAGGAAATATTTAAATATTATCATAAAAAAGGTTTTCTAATTTATTTCAAAATTAAATCAATATATTTTATTATTGTTGAATATATTTATGCAAATAATTTTGTTATTACAATCGTTTCTTAACTATTCTTAGAAGTTTTAGAAGTTTCAAATGTATAACGCTAAACGAAAATGGTGGCAGCTCGCCTATAACGAAGTACTCTTATAACATACTAAAAACTAATTCACGCGTAAATATGAAAATAAATTAATAAATGATTGTTTATTTTGGAATTTAGATAAAAAATTATCTTTTGTTATTAATATCGAAGTTTGTTTAATAAATTGATAGCAAAAATATTGATCATATTTTGCAATTTTAATATTTCACATTCTTTGTTATTACAAAATTTAGTAAAAGTATAATTTTTTTCAACTTTTATATGTTAATTATTCTTTTGTTTCATGCATATTAAATAAAACTTAACAAATAAAAAATATGGGTTAGTCAAAACAAGTTAATCCATCATGATCATGTTTTTTATGAAATCAAGGCATATAAAAAATTGATAATTAAATAAATATTAGAGATAAAATCTCTGAATATCAAATAACTACTATGACAGTTAAATATCTTAATTACTTGTTACAATAAAATGATCATTTATCTAATTGCTATTAATTTTTTTATGAAACCACTTACAAGACTCATTTGAAATCAGTTAAACCAACATTTGACTATCATACTTTTTCGAAAACATACAAAAAAGGAAACAAGATTCTACTTTAAAAACAAGTTTAAAAAAAAATAACAAACATAAATGCAGCTACTACATCTCAATCAGTATTTCCGGTTCTTGTTTTATTATGGATAGCATACATTGGCGGATTCTTCGGATGTTCGCTTGACATGTAGTATAACCCCTTGCATTTATTTACAATTAATCAATATTATTTTGCAGTTAATTGACTTATTAAATTTCATTTCGTCGACTTTGTAATGAAATTTTATTAGCATAATTTTCTAATTATAAAATATCTAATTTTTACATCTAAGATATAAATAATACAATATTTTTACTTTCTTAAAGTTTATAACAAAAAGAAAGTAGATTTTATGATAAAAATCCGTTTTGTTTTATATTTAACTAAATATATAATATGACATGTTGCTAATTATGAGAAAACGTTTATTAATATTTATTAGTTAGTATAAAATATATTTCTCGGTATTTGAAGATTTTATTTTAATCAAACAAGAATTAAACATTAGCATTAACACTTGTTTATATTCGTTGTAGTTAAAGTAACAATCATAAAAATTATAAATTACATATGTATGTTGTATGAATTTATATTTTTCCATATCCGGTGTTACTAGTGTATCTATTTTCATCATTGATTTGCTACAGGAAATAAAGTAATATTAGCTTATTGTTTCTTGAAAATTATTATATATTTTCAATACTTTACTTTCTAATTACCTATCCTGTGCAAATAAACGTGAATCGCGAACAAAACCTATTTGGAACTTTTATGTGATGGTAGTACGCGCGCGCACTCTTCGCTTCAGGCATTTAAGTTACTTATTACTTTAATGCACTTGTTTACTTGTCCCCATGTTTTTATAAAAATCTTTTCAACTTCGTAAATAGTTCTTTAAATCACAGATTTAATACAGTTTTTATATAAATAATTCCTTTAATAAAAGATCTTTTATTCTTCGACACATAAAATATTTTTAATTTCAGTTTTATAAACTATTTAAAAAAGCAAAACATTTCGAATTCAAGGCATATCAATTTATAAAATAATGTATAATTTGTTATAAACAATATCTATTGAAAATTAGAAAATAGTAATAAAGATGTAGGGAAATACATTAAATTTAAAATAGCAACACTGACCTATACCCAAGTAAGTTCTGTATTGAAAGTCACAACTCACCTTATATAGTGTAACCAATGTATCTTACACCTTGTTTATTAGACATTAAGATGCTCAACCTTGTATATACACCCGAAAGCTGTTTTCACAAACATATATTATCAATAATTAAAACTAGTGCATCAAAACTCAACACAATTGATCACTATCGAATTTATGATAAACGACAGAAAGGAATAAATTAATTATACATGTGTTTATATTTACAACACTTCATTTGAAAGCTGTTTTTCACGATATACAAGTGCTCATCTGTCTGTGCACTTATTTAGAGTAGGTATCTCCTATTCATGTTAAGAAGATTAATTTAATTGTAAAAAACCATTTCATCTGTGTATTTATCTATTTGAAAATGAAGATTTATGGTTTTACTTTTCGTCTCTTGTTAATCACATGTTTATGAAGTTATTAAGAACTGGTTAAACAAGTCTATAAATAAATTTGTTTCACATTATTGTTCCTGATTGTCTAAATAAATTATTATTAAAACTGTTTTCTGTATTGAAACTACGTTGATTGAAGTAATTGCTTGCAATTTAGTATAAAATAGGATAATATATCTGCATTTACTACTAATTGCCTCAAAAATTGCAAAAAGCAACTTTCTAGTCACCAAAAATATTTATATTTGCAATAAGATTATTTACATATTTATGATAAATTTAAAATACTTTTTAAACTATTTACTTGAGTTTTGTTTTTTAATTTTATCGTTTATTATTTCTAATTTGTTTAAATTTTACTAGATAGTCGTTAAAGTAAATCTTCTTTTATTTTAAATAAGTGTTAAAATAAGTTTCAAGAATATATTTCGGGTGTTAATGGATATATATTTAAAGAAATAATGTATTCTGTCGTGGTGTTGCATTTTAGCTAGTTGGTGCAAATAATGTGGAAGTATTTATTGTTTGTAAATGTATATTAAGTGAAACAGCAAAGTACATTGCACAGTTACATTGTCCAGTCTTAATAAGTTATTAGCAAAAAGCAAAACGATATTTAACACTTTTTGTCAACCGGTTTTATTTGCAGCTTAACTACAAACAACATTATATTTACTTCAAATACCTACAACATTAGCTTTATTTACAACACGTTTATATGTTTTGTGTAAAAATGCAAGCAAAAGCGTAGATGATATAAGTGCAGTCAAAGTGGGTGCAGTAATGCAACACAAACGTTACCATTTGTCATTTGTTACTTCGTTTCACCCATAATTTGCAACTTGTGTCTCACGGTGTGATGAATGAACCTTTCACGGTGACGTGTGTCTTGTGCTCTTATAGCAGAAATACTCAAAATGTTCAATTATTTATTCACCTATCCCTTAATTTACAAAGACAATTAGTTCTTAATAAAATCATGCAAATTGAAATCAAAGCAAAATGTACATCAATTAGTCAGTTTCATAAAATCAATTTTTATTACTCTTTTAAAAAATAGAATTTTTTTAAATTTTCATAAGCGAAAACTTGCAAATGACATACCTTTTGAATCAAGGGATACGTATCAATTCCCAAATTTAGGAAAAAAAAAACTATTAATAATCATACTTACTATAAAAAATTTTGTAGTCTTAAGTTTTACAAATATAATAATTGTCTATAAAAATCGTTTTCAAATTTTGGATTTGTTAATTTGTTTTGCAAAAACGGCCTTTTGAAAAAGAAAAACAAAATTTCTTAGGAATTTTGTTTCTTCAGGACCCATATAATTTTGATTTCATAGATTTTTCTGGATGACTAAATCCAAAACTAAATTGATTCTTTGCGCACATTCCTTCCAGCAAGAAAGTTTTAAAAATATCTTGTGTATAAATATCAACTAAAGAATCTTGTCGGAATCTTTTTGAATTTCATACACCTTTATTATATCATATCGAATTCCATTATAGATTAGTTTTTTTTTGTGCCAGATATTGTTAACAAAAGTTTTTTAATCTGATAATATAAAATGACAGACATTGACGAAAATAGTTCGCAGTGAAATATGTCAATTTTGAATACTATAGTATTTCATAATGTGGTTTAACATGTTTTTACTTTTCATATATTTTCTGATTTTATGGGCACGGTCAGCTGCACATGTGCATAATTTTTGCGTGTTTAAACCCCGCAAATAGTTTGATAGTATCTGGTGAAGTTAAAACCGTTGCAGTCACAGTTGAACCGCCACCACACAAAATCTAACGTAAAACGTAACCGAACGGTTTAAGTACAAATCGTACTTTCTACAATAAAACGTAACAGTCTATGTTACGGGTATTAAATATTAAAATGCGAGAAGAATCTGTGTTTGGGGTTTACCGTAATAGAACGTGTTAGGTTATATTCTACTCCAGGATATATTATCAACGACATTTCGCGACACTGCATAATAATATATTACTACTAATAGATTGTAAATGTCATGTCTGATTTTCTTTTGTATAGGTAATTATTAAATGAGAATTTGTCATGTCATGTGATAAATATGTCACTGTTTTATAATAGTTACTTCATTTTCGTGATGCGATTATCGAGATAATGCAATATTTGCATATTGCAATTGTAAAAAATATTTACATTTTTTATTCTTTGTTGTTGACGAACTTTTTGTCGTGTTAAAAGTCTTTAGACTTGCCTTACAAATAAAAATTGGATTGTTCAAAGTGCGGGTTATAACGACTTCCAACCTAGCTCAAAACAAATGCGAATCCTTGTGTTTCTATAATTTGGGGTCAACTGTTTTGGACTTCTTCTTAATTTAGGAAATTTTGACTCTAAATTTTTTCAAAAAAAAAAATATCATTTATGCGATTTTACAGCGCAGTTTGAATTGCTCCAACCAATTATACACCTTATTAAGAATTAAACATTTTTCAGTATATTAATTTAATATTTTTGGATAAATTTTTGTCGGTTTTACACATTCGGATAGCAAAAATCTTATCACTGAACGTTCCTTCTCCATAAATGTGTTCTTAAGGTTGCCAAATTGATCCTCAAAAAGATTAACTGCCTTTTTATTGAATGTCTCTCATATATTCAAGAAATTGTAGTATAATAAAAAAAATGTTTATTTCTCTTAATTTTCTTAGAAAATTTAATGACTCATAAGATTTAACCACGTATTCGACATTAATTATAAAAATTTATGAATCCGTAAAATTAAGTTTCATGTTAACAACTTAAACAATAAAAATATATTTAATGTATGCACGTATAAATGCAATTTTATGTCACCTCGTGTGTACATGCAAGTATTGACGTATTTCAAGAGTGTGGTCGGTCACGCTTCATTTATCCGATCAAGTAATACAATTTTTGTACATATTAATACTATGTTTGAAAATGGTTATTTTATTTCATTGTATATATGTACAAGCATTATATTATAGTAACATTATTCTCATACATCATAAATTTTTTTTCACCTTATATTTAATGTAGTTCACTAACACCGCAACTATTTTATTCAATGTATGTACAATGTACATTTGTTACAATTGAACGACTTTTATGGTTGTACATGATCAATAATACAATAATAATTTCATCTTGTTTTGTTTGTACATGCATATAGTTCTGTTAAGCATTTTTTACCCTATATACTCTTAATTATGCTATAACAAAATATATTACACTAATTACGATGTAAATGAAGTAAATTCATTTGTTAACTTCAGTACATGATTAACTGACAATTAAATTAAATGATAGTCCATCAATTTGCGAAGCAAGAAAGTACTACAAATAGATTTATCTCAAATTTTACTACAAATAAAATAAGAAAAAACTTTAAAATCATACGTGAAAGTTGTCGTTTATTTTTCTTTGTAATTTACAGAAAATAATTAGATATAAATTTAATCAAAATGGGCTTGGTACATACAAACTAATCTGTTAATTTAAACAATTTATTTTATTTGAGAAGTAAGCAATAAAATAACTAATAAAAGAAAAGAAATCGCTTTACAATACAATTTATAATGTATTAATATAATTTTGTATCGAATAAAGAAAATATTAACAATAAAATTAAATTAAAAATTAGGATGTTTGAAATCAAAGTGAAATCAGATATTAATTAATGTGTAATGAAAAGAACTTATTATAGTTTATATAGGTTTATTATATCGTATTAATGGATACCATTAATAATTTTATATTTACTATTAATAATATTAATAATAGATTGTTGATCAAAACCTCTAATGAAATTTATTATTAATAAGTTGTAATATTATTAAAATAAACTTCTAAATATATTTATCTGACTAGTATTGCTATTTTTGAAAATAACGTAATTTTCTTAATAAATCCGTTAATTTTAAAATGTCACTGCTTTGGTCGTTTCAACATCTGATACTGATTGCTATATTTAAATCCAGTATTTCTTAAGATGTTGTAAAAATTTGTTTAAATCCTTATTAATATAAATGATTGTATTGTTATATTTTATATTAATAATATAAAATTAATAAATGATTTCACTTTACTTTTGATATTATTTATATTGTTTTATATTTCGCTGTTAGGTATTCAGAAATATAGTTATCGATTAACAATATTAATTAAAGGTTCCTTCTTTAGTGAAAGTATTATTGGTTGAAAGATATATTGATATGTTTTCTGTTTTATACCTAACTACTATAAAAGATTATAGTTATTTATATCAATTTCTCTTATTTTGAAAAATTATTTTACTAAATTCGCTTGAGGCTTTGTATTCATCGTTTGTGTTCATATATGCGTTTATAATACACATGGTTTACATATGCAGCTGCATTCCTTCCAAACCGTTTTTAAAGCTTATGTTCAGATATTTTCGTCACAAGGAAACAAAACATCACGCGTAATGTCGGGTTTTAGTTTATTGGTATATTTATACCGTTCAATATAATTGATTTTATCGTAAATTATAATTTAGTCATAACTAATTATATTTATGAGACTGAAGACAGTTTTAAAGGTTATAATAATAACTTGAACCCTTGTATTTGATGTTTTAAAATTGTACAGAAAATTTTAAATTTATTGTTTATAAACTTCACTTTATATTACAGTTATTTTATTTATAAATTACAGGTAATTGTTTATGATCATGTTCTGAATATAAACAAGATTAGCTTGCAATGTCAACGTTATTTAATTTTATAATTTTAAGTTTATTTTATCGGGACAAACTACCAGTTATGCATATATTTAATTTGTATGATTTTATTTATTTATGCTAATTTGCTACTAAATATTAATAAGTGCTAAATACATACTTAAGAGAAATTAATATTAAACAAATATTATTTTGATTCTATATCTACTTTACAAATGTATATATGACTTAGTTTATTTTTTATTGTTGAATTTCCTCGGAAATACCAAAATGTTTTAAGTATGACAAATTAATTAAAATTTCTGTTTTAAACTATATTTTATTTTATTTATATATGTTTCCACAACTGAGGAATATAAAGTGTTACTTTATTCCCTAAAAAAATGCCAAATTTCAAATTACATATATTTTTTATAATATTAACTTAGCAATAATTTAGGTCTTTTGATTTCTGTTTATAAATTATAACTGATGGTCGTGAGAAATATTTTTAATACATCTGGAAAATAAGTGCAGTAATCTCTTACATTCTCGGGATTAAACTACCACATTACTCCCTACATGTATAAATATGTATTATAAGCGCCATCACTTTCTAGGCACCAAAATTTTTTGCGACCATGACCATTTTTAGTTACGCGATTTTGAAATATAATGCAATTTAACTGTTATTAATATTTATAAAAAGTTTTTCGTATCAATGTATCAATAAATTTATTCAAATATTGAACACATCAACTTATAAATATTTAGAACACTTCGAAATTAATATTAAATAAAAAAACTAGTTATATATGTATGTTTATTATTTAAATTTAAAGCTGTTAAATAATTAAATCAAATGAACAGAGTTGTATTCAAATACTTAATACAATGAAGAAAATGTGTCCCAAGTCATTAAAATTTCACTTTTGAATTAAAAACAACCAAATTTCTCAAATTGTTTTTGTTTGTATCTATTATAATAAAATTGTGTACTTCTTAGTAAAATTCTATTGTACAAAGAAATTTGATACCTTAAATTTCATTTTCTTTTCGAGAGTAGGTTCAGTTTGAGTTCCCATATCCTGTTAGTTTTAACTTTTTTGTCTTTTTTTCAACTTTCTTTTGTATATAATTTCCGTCGCACACAAATACAAAACAAAGTATATTTAAAAACAGTTTGTAACTATTATCTTTTGGAAAAAACAACTTCAAATACTTTATTCATATATTTGAAGTTAATCGATTTTCATGAAAACGGGGCCAAATATTTGAACGTTAACAATTTCATATAATATACAAAGTATAATATAATCGGTTACGCTAGAATCACGTATTAAGTAACTTTTTACGTGTCTAAAGTATGCGTGCCTCTAACGTTACATGTAATTAAATCTTCTTTACTTAATTTTTATGATACTAATCAAAGATTAACAAAACTATATATGCTATTTGAGATGATCACTGATGTTAAATTTATTGAAGTATGAAATAAAATATTTTTATAGCATCTTTTTTTATTGTACTTACTTACATTACACAATATTTCACAAAAAAAAAACACTAATTATCATACTTATAAATTCTTTCCATCTATAAAAATTTATATCCAATTCATAACCTAACAAATATATTTAAATTTATTTATTTTTATATTTAAACTATGTTGTATACATTTAAAAACATCAAGTTTTCATCTGAAATAAATATAATAAAATATTAAAAATTCTGTTTAACATAAAATGCCGGAAGAAATTANATTTATAATAATTATCCAGTAATATATAAAATAATAATTGTTTAAAATTAATAGCGCGATTATGAAATTCACCTATTTAACCGAATATTTATAATAAATCTATAGTATAAAGTACCGGATATCCGGCATCCGGTTGCATGTACACAAAATAGTTATTTCAACTTTGACAAAATAAGTAAAAAACATCAATTTTATTACGCCGTTATTCACACTGCTAACTAACGTTATTTATTTTTAGATGTGATTTCATTTTTAGTTTTATATACTCATACATCACTATTTCCATTATCCCCTGGATTTTATTTTTTTATTTTATTGAAATTTAAATTACTTGGAAATACAGGAAAATTACGTCATTAAATTAAAAGTTCACCGGACGTACTAAAATGAGTCAATATGCATATCGCACATTATACTGTGATTAAAATCAGTTTTTTTTCATTAATGTTTGAAAAACGCAATAATTTATTCTTTTGTATCCATTATTGCTGCAATTAAATTCTAGTTACTTCGTAAATTAACTATATAATCAAAGAAATCAAACATTACCAATTGAAAAGTTCACAAATATAATTTATAAGATATTTAACTTAAACAAGTACTGGAAATTCTTTGTAGTATTAATCATACTTAAGCAGTATTTTGTATCGCCTTGTATCGTAAATTTTTATAAATCAAAAGTACCTTTTAATGTACTTTTACTAAATTATATATTTTATTACGGTATAAAATACATTTTATAGACATGATGATATATTAATAATGTTTAAAATAATCTTAAATACATTTGCAATACGCTTTTAACTATAACTGACAATATTTTAACTTATAAATCGTTACTGTTCAGAAATGAAAAGTAACAAAATTGAATCCAGCTTGATAATGGTTGGAAAACCGAAACGTGTCGCTCACACGACAAAAAACAACGAACCTGATAAGGGAATATTCTAATATTAAATATATTTATTTGTTGGTTAAACATCGACTTATACTAATTGAATATTTTGTTTGTAGGTGCTGCAACGAGATATTGAGAACCATAGCAAGATCGTTAGTTCGGTGGTGCGTTTATGTAACGGTGCGTCGACTGGACCCCGCGACGCCAAGTGTCACGCCAGTAACGCCCGTCGTGTTGCAAACGGACTTGAAAGACGCTATCATCTGCTCTTTTTACGCTCACTGGAATGGCAATGTCACATAGAAAGTTTATTCAAATTGCACAATAGCCGGGTAAGAATTTCATCTATTAACGAATTTATTTATTTAGGTGGATTTTCACAGCGACCTTTGATTTAAATCAGGTTTAATATTGCAGAAAAAACTTGATTTATTTATTTATACTAAATTGCTAATTAGTAAAATAATTATAAAGGTATTTCACAGAACTAGTTTTTGAAACATGAAAAAAACTTGATTTATATTTATTTTTAGGTTTGTTCTTTATTTTAAGATATTTAGTAATTAATAAATTCGATTATTGCGGGCTAACTGTGATAGTTCAACTTAAATTGAACTGTTATAAGTTATAAATAGCATTTTCTACAAGTGTGACTAAATGAACAAGCGCATTAGTAACAATTTGATTCAGTAAAGATGGTCGTTAGCCTAGCTTTACTATAACTAAATAATAACAACGAAGGAATAACGATTTAAATTTTAATGTTAAAACTACCATTATAACATAACTGTTAAACATTTGTTGTTTATTTTTCTTTGAATTCTTCTTATATTGTTGTAATTATACAATACCGACGCGTTAGTACCATGTAATTAATTCATTCTATTCTTTATATATCACATTAAGGATTTTCGCATAAAATGTCAAGCTCTAGATTGATATTAAAATTAAACGAATTAACTAATTAAATAATGAACAAAATACAATGGAAGTTCAAAAACCTGAGATGCTTCAACATTGAATTGAATGGATTTATGGATGTTCCAAATAATTGTGTCAAGAAGTATGTTACGCTAAGTATTTTATCATTTATAAATTATTATTTTTTTCAGTAGTTGAATGTTTAAATTCATAAAAAATACATTAAATACTCTATTGATTTACGATTACCATAAATGCATTTTTAAAATAATGATTATTTTATCAAACTGAAAATCAGTTTTAAAATAATGAACGGACAAAGTAAAATGTAAAACATTACTGGCTTTTAACATTATTGCGGAAGAAAAATATACAGGAAGTAGATGGTTATTTTGTTATAGATAAAATACATATTATCGTTATGTTATAGTATGCAAGGGTAAGGTTAACTTTATTACTTATGGGTGATTGTTTGTTTTTTATTATTCATGTTGTATATCATATGGAAATAAAAACAAATAATTTGCGGAAATTCAATCGACTCCACGCTTTCGCGTCAATTACCTCTTGGTTATATTATAAATATTACAGTCTATAATGCTTGAGCATATTTGTTATACATTGTAAACATTTTATTTTATGATATACACTGATATGTAACGTAAAATAATCATTACACGCATATGTGATGTTTTTGTTTTAAATGATTTATATGCAATGAAAAAAAGGAAATAAATCAAATGGAAAACATTAGAAACAACATTTTTACTGCAATTTAAAAGAATTCAAGTAAAAGTGTAATTTTTATTATGGAAATTA
>CM008231.1:5142683-5156121 GCA_002278615.1 Pogonus chalceus
ATATATATATATATATATATATATATATATATATATATATATATATATATATATCAGAAGTAAATGCATTAATCCTTCAAAAGAAAATATTACTTATATTCTCAGTGTGTTACTCTCTAAGTAAATAGAAGTTTATTAATGATGTATTTTTGGTCGGAAAATTAATATTCCGGGTAATAGAAAATAACTACATTGGTAAATATTTAACAGTTCGTTAATGAACACGTGAAAATCCCGGTTTTGATACAATAAACATACGTAATCGTTGCTAATTGTATAGGCACAAAATGAAATTCGAAACATGTACAAGGCATGTAATTTGCGTTAGTGGTATTAGCCGTTGTAGCAGTTGTATGTTCATCAAACAACAACAATAACAATAATGGTACACGTAAAGCAACACATATAGCAAATTTATCCGGTTTGATGCGATGCAAAACTAGCGCCAATATTACAACGGAACTACAACCATCGTTAATTCGTCGCCATAATGTAACAACGCAACGGAAATGGCTAAAACGCGTCTCTCGCAATGCATTGCATTTGTATGCAGCCAATGTTCAATCCTATTCACCAGCGCGTGCATACCAATCTAATTCGATTTGCAATCAACAGCCAATCAATTGATTTGAATAGAGAGAATTCAACCCTCGCTTTACGTTGTTGTACAATGCCCTAGCCCTACGTTGAATTACGTTGCGTACCGTTATATCGCGCTATTATGTTATATTGTGGTTTGTTTTTCTATATGCTTCATTTGTTTTCTTTGTTGCAAAACCATATTTTCATATTTATTATTTATTTCATATTGTTTAGCACCTCATTTACTTATAACTCACTTAATTCGTACTATTCTATTGGAATATTTTCAAATTTACAAAATGCAATCAATCTCTTCAAAATAATCCCTTATTTTCTAAATACTTTAACTGACTCGTTAACTTTTATTAATTACAAGGTTCTAAGTTTAATCCTTGCCGTAGTTAAAAATGTATTAAAGGAGCTTTAATTTTCCCTTGAAATTTGTAGTTTATTTCTGTTTAGTTTTGTTTGCTTGAAATATTAAATAAAATATGAAATGTGTTACTAAACTTGATCAAAATTGGTTATTTTATTAGGAATATTATTTGGCTCAGGTTAAGAATGTAGCTACTGGGGTTGTATCTTATTTTAGCAGAAGGTTTTAGGGTGTATTGGAATGGGGTAAAAGTACCCCGATTCGAGGAGTAAAAGTAGGGTGACGTGTCCGCGAAGTGTTCTGTTACTTTTAGATGTGGGCAAGAGAGAGAAAAGGTACCTAGTGTATTGCTATCAGTGAGTGACCAGGTCTATATATCGCACTGCTGGACATTGATGGCTCCTTGTACATAAATTACTCAGTTTTATGAGCGTGTGTGATGTGGTATGGCCGAACGCCACTACGCTATCTAACGCAGAAACACATACATATATATTTCTACATATGTGTTATCTGTCTCTCTATATGTCTTATTTGTTCCGTGACAGTATGTCACTGTCCTGCTAATTCGATCATTTTGAAATATTCATCGTATTTCTTTTACGGTGTCTATGCAATTTCTTAATTCACTCAAATAATTTATTTTTATTGATCAAACGATATATTGCTTAATTTAATATTAAAAATAATTTTATTTCTAATTTTAGAAGTTTTATTCATTCTTGAACAAGTTAACAGTGAAAAATTTATATTTTTTAAATAAATGTATGTTATTAACTTTAAGGTAATTATTATATTTTACTTTAATTTTAAATGCATGATTTATTTAAATAGTAACTGTTAGATATAATTAATTCTAATTTTTTCATTTGTTACAGGAAGTACATCATCTTTTACAAGACAAAAAGCGACGTCTTTTAGAACTTAACGTTGCTGTACATCGTTATATCGTCAACGAAGATACTCCTTGTTATACTAATCTTAAATCAGAAGTTTCTGAACTTTATACACTTTGGAATGACACCTGCCAAAGGTAAGAATCTTTTAAGTTAATTATATAGCGTAATGTTTAAAAAAAAAGTAGAAATGTAGTAAATTTGATAATTAGAATTCTGTCAGTTATTAACCGGGAAAGCGTTATAAATGATAAAATAATCCGCTAGAAATGATTGCATGAAAAGACTTGTTCCAATAATAATATTAGTGAAGAAAACATATATCGTGATTAGGTGCAGGATATATTATCACTAAAATGAAGATGTTGGCCGGCAACGGCCGAGATATTAGCTAGGTGTCGGCGTGTAGCTTATGTGGGAGTGAGGGTATAAGGCTGAGGACACATCACTTATATTGGCCATGTTTTGGGTCTTCGCAAACACGGCCCGCGGCGAAACTGGTATCGGGACTGGGGACGATAAATTATTTCTCGCTCCCTAAGGTTGTAATAATGAAAGTGACCATTCGGCTACCTACTGACCCTCTGCCCGCACCCGCCTTCATTACTTGGACAAATGTTGACTTTCCGGTCTCGCACTGCGTTCGCATTGCCGCTTGCTTACAGTTGTCTTGTCTTTTTTCTTTCTCTTTTATACACCCGCTGCACTTGGACTATTTCTATCTTATCTTTTTTCATCTGTCATATGCACGTTTCCTTCCAATACTTATTTAATTTATTTGTTAAAAATAAAAACAATAACACTGCTTTTGCCATTCTATTTTTCGGGATATATTTCTATTAATCCAATCGAGTATAAACATTATTTAAAATATCGAAATTAACATTTTATAAAATGTAACAATTTTTACAAAGTATAAATTTATAAGTACTGGAACTAAAAATAAACAATTTTGATATATAAATGATTTGAAGTACTTCTGCATTTGATTCATCAAGATACTTGAAGTCTGGTCTGTCTGAGTGTTCTAATGTAAACATTTCCCCAAACTGACACTTATTAGTGTGGCGTTCGGATCGTATTGATGAACACTTCGGCGAGTAAATAAATTGGCGACACATACAGAATTTATTTATATATGTTTCTCTTTCTAGCCGCTTTGCCCTGCAGTCTTTTGCTATGTTTACGATATTTTTGTTTACTATACTAACACTTTATTTGGGCACTTCGTAATGTAAATTTATATTATACTTTTGTATACATATAAACATTTTCACATACTTCAGAAACTAATATATTACATTCTATATAAAATGTATTATTTAGTTTAAGTACTTTTAAGGAAGTTTTGATATAATTTTAATAAATGAAAAATCTGTGGAGAAAAGAATTATTTGTTAATTTAAGTATTCTTTTCAGTGTAAACGATCGTTTGGCAGATTTGAACAACCATCTACAAATTTGGGCACAACTAGAATCACGTTTAGACGAGCTCCAGTCTGATTTGAAAAGCGATGGTCAAACACTCCGTCTTCTGGACACTGCACTAAATGGTGGTGTTGTGTCCATGGAAGTTGCGTCTTCCGTTCGTGACGTTGCAAAAGTTCTGTCCGAGTCTCATCCTGGTACCCAGGTATGTCTCAAAACTGTAATTAAAATAAATTTACGTAAAGTTAACTTTTAAAATAGTTAATTTGCGTGAAATTTGTTTCTATAATGTAGTTTAATTTTATAGTTAATGAAATTTAAGAATCCGCCACCAAGTTTTCATAAAAATTGCAATGGAATTATTGTAGAGAGAAGTTGTACTTAGTGGTTTAGAATTTTGCATGCTTCACCTTAATTTACAGTGTACGTGCTTAACGTGTAAATCACGACGTGACATTCCTTGCAAGTTCTAACGAGAAATTTGATACAGTTTAGTTTGTACCGCTATACGAACACAAAGATATGTTCAATTTTATGTTTTAATTAACATCTTCAAATTGCATAAGTATCCCTTCAAATATCATTATTTATTAAGTCAAAAAATTTCATTTTTAATTTAATTCTTCAGTAACTTATTAAAATTAAAACAAAAAAGCGTAAAAATGCATGAAACATATTTTTTTAAATCTGAACTCTTAAATAGTATCTTTTAAGGCTAAATTGCTAAAAGAATGGATAAAAGTATAATGAAGTATAAGGGGAATATATAAGGAATGTATTTATTTATTTCTATTTGCTAGTAATATAAAAATCGTGTAGCTATATTCGTATTAGTATATGTTCGATTCGACAGGGAAATCCATCTCTGTCCACGCGTAACCGAAGTGGTAGCAAAAGTTGCGCGGTCCCCTCGACAAAAAGCACCGGAAGTAGCAAAGAGAGACAAATCGCACCAACTTTAATGCGACATCAACGTTACAACGCTCTTACTTTATATGTAAATTAGGTGAGCGACAAACGAATAACGTGCAAGCGTCGTAATATACACGGCTAACTTCTTGTGTCAAAGAACACAACAGCGTCTAGGGCGAGATTCTACAATTATATACAAATGCGAGTTCTACGCAAAACTTACACTACTGTACATATTTGCTTATTGTATATTTTATTCTAGAAAATTTAATTTATTTTTTAAATTAAATAATTTATAAATATATTACTATCTCAAAAAACATTTCAATTTTAAAATTATAAAATTATTAAATGTAAATATTGCTTATAATTAGAAACTTTGTGGCATAGAAGCCCGGAATTTGTAGCTGTTAAATTCCAAGTTGTTAAAATATATGAAAATTTAGTAACTGAAACTTTTGACAAGTCCTTCCCTCTCTTGACTAGAAGTTAGGATCTTCCCTTCTGTTCGTCGACCATTAACACGGTTTAAATAAAAATGAGACGACGAGCGTACAATTAAATACCTCAACACGGCCGACGTCTTACGTTTAATGTGCGAACATGGATTAACTACATAAGAACTAGCACTTGAAAACTTACCTTATGTTCTTGAATCACAGTTATAACTCGTACTAAATTTACATTACTGCATTAAACTTATATACATGTTGTACTATATATAATCTTCTTTATACTTTGTTGTTGTGCTTCTATTATTTAGATTTCAAAACAAAATAAATAGTAAATAGAACAACAAATGTTGTTGAAAAATATCGTAGAATTCCTGTTAGAAATAAAGTAAAAAAGTAGGGTCGCATTTAAGTTTGAATGTAGCTAGAAACACAAGACATTTGCTTTAAAAAGTCAAGAGTCTCTCCGCACCTCTAACCACTTCACTATATGTGATAGCGCTTCGGGACACGAAAATAGCTCGCTTCAAATATAAATACACCGATGCAATATGTACACGGAACCTGGGACCACCGCAATTTTGACATTTTACTGCGTTTCTGCCTCGGACAAGCTTTACCTTCTGTATAAATAATAACAGTTTAGACAATTTATTTAACGCAAACAACATCTTTATTTTAACATGTATGTTTTTTCGCTTTAAAATTAGATATCTTTACTGTATATTTCAACAAATACTTTGTGAAATATATTGGAATTGTCGACATGACATTCAATTGATCTGAAACGATATATAACTTTATGATTTTCACTGCAGACTATTATATATTGAAAAGTTTTATTCATTTTTATGTACATTTAAAGAAAATATTCGCTCGTGTAACTCTTGAAAGTAATGCAATAACGTCTATAAAATTATTTCATGTATATTATTGCAAATATTTCTATTCAAATCAAAGTATAAATAGATATCAAAGTAGTTTCTTATTTTTGAATGTACTTCCTTTTGTGTTCTGGAATATATTTAGAAACAAAAAATAGAAAATTGCAAACTAAAGTGATTACATTAAAAACGCTTCTGGAAAGTATAATTCATATCGCATTTTTAGGCAAAGTTTCATGAATCTTTACATTTGAATCTTCCTAAGTTTTATAGAATGCAATATAGATTTTTGTTTTAAATTTATAAATTATGTGTATGCGAAAGAAAACCCATTTAACTTATAATATTGTAGTATTGCATATAGTAATATTAAAAGATATTAAAGTATTTATAAGTGTGAGTTGTAAGATGCGCATGAAGGGAAGAAATTTTGAAACACGTAGTATGTTTTCCCTTAAAGTGTTAGCGATTAGTTTTCCCGAATAGAGGATTGAACGAACCGGTAATAGCAAAACGAAAGGTTCTGTACCGGTAGCGGTAAAACCGGTAGTCATCATAGTGTTGTACTGGGTTGGCGCATGGTCCGTGGTGGCGCGAATCCGGATCGTTAATCGCGGTTCCATTTGGTTTCCGGTCACGTATGCTCGGATGGTTGGTGGAATCAGCGTAAAAATACAAATTTAATATCGGGCTGGATAGAGCTTAGCCCTCGGCCGCTAGAGCCCGGCTGCAGAGGTCAGCCACACAGCAACGACCAAGGAAAAACTTACAGGAGAGAAAAGATCCCACAAGAAGAAGAAAAACAGAATGGACATCATTGTCTTGATGTCTTTAGTTGCTATGCTTCATTTTATATTCTGTATTCTATATTCCATCACATATTATACAACAAATGGATTTCTAAACGTTTTTTCATATTCAGTTTATGTTATGTACCATCATGTCAATTTTAATGCCAAAATACTCAAAAAAAAAAAAAGAATAAAACAAAACTAATCTAAATTGATGCTGCATGTCATATGAACGCATGCGTTTTATTTTGAGTTGATCTGGAACTGTTACATATGCATGATTATGCATGTTGGTATAGCATTTTATTAATGTCTGTTATTTAAACTCAATCAATTTCTCATCTTGTTTAATTTGCCGTCATGAATCTTTTCATATGTAATTTATTTCTTCGATATAATTAATACATATTTTAATTTCTTGTTTATTTTTTAAACATTAATTTCACACATTTTTCATATTTGCATCTCGAAAAATATTCTTTCAAATAGTTTATTGCATTGCATATTATGCTTTTATTTCAAAATATAACTTATAAACTGATACATTTTTCAATTTTTATCTTTCCCAAGATTTATAAAATTTGCATATGTAATTCAAAAAATATTGAAGAATATGAAGATATTTTGTTATTTTTGAAGAATATAAAAATGGAGCATTTATGTTTACATTATTTGAAGATAAAGTTAATATAAAATGCTAAGTTTTCCGTGAGTTTGTTGGTCTAGTTTTCGTTAGGCTGCTTAAATTTTGAACAGGGCACATTTTCTATCGACTGACGTTGGTTGCGAGAGAACAAGTCGCGGCACCAGTGTAGCCGGCGAAGCATAGATGAGCCCGCTCCAATAATGAAAAGCGCCGCGACGCATACAAAGCAGCCGGAGCGGCGCCGACGTCGAAGTTCGCTCGCAGGAAACGACCTCATTGTACACTCACTCACCACGAACCCTGTGGCGGCCGTGCGCTCGTGCTCGCACGTGCACAAGTTCGAGCACGTTCACGCTCTCGATCACGTACCAAACGCACCCAAACGAACCTGCCTCCTACCTCGCCATCTACACACATAACACCGATTCGAAAATCTGTTACGTTGCACGCAACTGCTTTTAATCACCTCAAAATTTTGCGAATAAATGATATAGTTTACACCCAATAACATTTTCATACATAACTTACTCTTCTAAGTTATTTCTATCTAGGTCATAATTCATTCCAACTCCCTCAGTTAACATCCGTTCATTTCTATATAACTTAAATTGTCTTCATCACAAAATACCTAAATTCTTACAATGATATATTATTTATAAATAAAACAAAAAATGGTGGAAATTAAATTTCATTAACTTTTTTATTGAAAGTCTTAAAATTAATGTTCTTTTTTTTTGTTTTAATTTGTTGCAGAAAACTGTCCTGTCGACAGAAACTGGTCCAAACGGGGCACTCTTCAACAGAACTTTAAGTTTGTCTCTTTTAACAGAAGGTTCATTTTCAGACAGTGGTATTTCAGATGAAGGATCGGAGCAAGAACTAAGTGAACGTGAGCATCGATTGGCTGCCATTCGACGTCTTGTAAGACAATTGGAAGCTATTATGGCACCTGATAGTGAAGCTCGTATTAAAATGACTGAGGTATTATTCTCATTATTTATTATAAAAGGATAAAAATACTTATTTGTTGTTTTGTATTATTGTTACAGAGACTGGAAGAAGCTGAGAAAGAATTAAGAAATCTTCAAAGCCAGTGCCGAGGTTTAATTGTTAGGACTGCGGTATGTGCTGAAGTTCAATCAAGAGGTGGACAAGCAAGTAATACTTACAAATCAGGGTAAGTTATTTATTTTATTTCATAAAATCTTAATATTAAACATATCAATCGTGGAGTTAACCATCTGCTCATCTTAGAAATAATTACTGGTCTTTACAAGTTTTAACGGATTTAAAGGTTGGCTAAGTTATTACTAAATTGATTTAAAAAATAATTCGTTTGACATTTGCAAAACTAAAAATTATACAGGTATTTACCTGTATGAAAAGTATACGTTACATTTTATAAAAATTGCACAACATAATAGAAAAATCGAAATGTCACCCTGTACTGCATTGCGTTCCATTGTAATGGATCGAGGCATGTAAAATTACTTTTGTCCGAAATGCGTATTGCTGTGAAGGTCATTTGTAAATGTCGCAATGCCTTTCGAATACTTTCCGTCCGTTTTGCCTGAAGAAGAAATGTTTATGGCTATTAGAAAGTGTGAAATTATGTCGATTTGTCAATCGACAGCCACCCTTCAATGTATTTCGTTTTTCGATACTATGCGTTTGAATCGGGGTATGTATCAAATCAACTGATACATTCTCAAATAAATTATTTTTCGAAATATTGAAATCATTTATTTTTACTATTAATAATGTCGATTTGTTTAGGATACCTTACAGAGTTTTATTCCATTTTACAAAACAGATTAATTGAAAAATTAACTTCAACAACTCTCACTCTTAAAGTTTATCTATAATTCTCGTATTTATAGCAAATAAAATTAAAAAACTATATTCATGACACAAAATTTATTTAGTATTATCAGGATTAATTTATTTTTTATTTGTTTTAAATATATATAAATAGGATATAATAAATTAAAAAAAAAAAAAAAAACGGTATGTTAAATGAGATATGAGCTGTGAATTGAGAAGGAATAACCCTTATTAATAACTGTAATAGAATAGCAAAACCAAACAGTAAGAATTAAATATAAACGTATTCAGGGTTGGTAAACTGGAACAAATTTAGGGGTGCAGCTGCAGGTGGGACCAACAAGTATAAACGCGTTAGTTTACTAGTTGACTGATTGAAGCGCATTACATATAAAGTTTACAAACATTAATAACCCTGGCGTGCGTTACACACATACCTACAAACCAGTATACCTGGTTTGTTTTCTCTTTGGGAATATACTTTTGCGTATGAGTATACATAAGACCGGTCACCAAGATAAATTGACCGTTTACGAACTCATGTTATGATTGTAATTAATTATTACAAATTAAATAAAACAAATTGGTACAGGAATAAAATTCTACAGGGAATATTTTGTATGAGTCTTAAGTTTATATATTCATTTTGCTTTCTTGCATAATTTATTAATTTTGAAAATATTTCATGTTTATAATTTATTTTCAAATCATAACCCTTATTTTTTATGTTTGTTATATCATTATTTATAAATTTTTAATGCGTATTTTTTACAGACATTACAAATAAATTCATTTGTTTAATAATTTAACTTACACGTTAATTTGAAAATATTTATAAGTGACTAAGTAAAATTACAAAGTATCTTATAAAATAAATTTGAATATTATAATGAGTAAAATGTATATATAAAAAAAAGGAAGAAATTAAAAAAAGGTTCAGTTAATAAGTTGCTAATTTGATCTTTCGCGAAATAATATATAGACGTGATTGTAGATGAGTTCGCTGTAAAACCGTTAAGATCTAACCGATACGATCGATTATTCTTTGGGGCGGGAAGTCAATTAAAACACGTTAATTAGCCATTGCACTGCGTTCGTTTGGTGTGCTAAGCATCATTAACATGCAAATAATGATGGTCGGTATAAGGTACTAGGTACATGAGTATTGCTTCGCTTCCACTTCTGCCTGCATATACTATAGTAACTTTTTTTAAACTTTTCTCAATATCGATTTTAGTTTTTAAATAAGGGCTTATCGGAATTACGTATCTGGGAATACTTTGTTGCTTCTAAAGATATTTTTATTATAAATTCTTGTAGCGTGTTCTCTAAAACACATTTCTTTGTTATTATTTAATAATTATTTTCTAATGTCATAAATTAAAAATATAAATAAATAATATTCATTATTTTAAACCCCGTAAAATGTAAATTTTATGGAAAGCCCGCCCCAGGCATGTATAAAAATAAAACATTTTTCAAGTCTCATATTGATGATTAGCTTTACCTTTGGGGTACTTTTATGTAATAGAATAAATGTTAAACGGTATGTAACGTGTTGCGTGAACAGCTGCAAGTGCCCTTGGCGTCGCCGTCGCATCATTCACGACTCAGAATCGAGTCATCTTCTTCTTGGAGCGTCGCAATGCCACTCCGCTTTTAAGTAGTCGGTAATGACGGCCCGCGTCTTCGTCACACGTGCCGCATAGGAATTGCCTGTTTATACCAAGACGCACATTGCAAAGCGTCGCGGCACATAGGTGCACGCGGATTATTTTTCAAGGGGGCATTTCAAGGAATTTAAATTATGTTGTAATTTGCTGATTATGAATAAAATTATGTTTAATTTAATTCGGAATAAAATAATTATGGAAACCGGTTTTGAAAAATATTTTTCGCGTATAGTTTTATGGTAAAAAAATGTAAACTTCTGTTGCAGTAAGAGAAAGCTAAGCTCAGAATCATTAGTTCCTTGTCAAAATGATGCAGTATGCCGTCCAGATGATCCAGATGATGAACCAAATAGTTCAGGCTCATGGTTCTGGCGAGTTATTCGTGCATCAATGCCTTTTCAGGTTGCCTTAGTAGCATTAATCTGTATGGCGTGTCTTCTGGAGCCAAGTTGCTGTGACTCCATTAATAATTTAAATCTATCTCTAACACCGCAACTAAGGTATGTTCGCGGACCGCCTCCAGTTTAAAAATAATAAAAATAATTTCAAAACAAAAAAACATCAGGCGTCCGTACTTGTTAATAATTTTAATAATTCGTTGACTTTAGTTTAGATGTTTATATTATGTTATTATTTTTTAATATATATGGAAGAAAAAAAATTTAAAACAATACTTAAATATAAAAATATCCATGGTGTGTTGTTTTATAATATTCGTAACTTATTTTTTATTTTAATGCGAATGTTTGAGATTTGTAAATGAGATTTGCCATGGTCATAATTTCATCATTTTTTTTTTTTTTTCATAATTGTTATTTAATCATTATTGCATGAGAGTATGTATCTTTTATTAGTGTAATATTTATTTTATTTGTTCTTAAATTAAATTTAATAGTTTTAGAATAAATAAAATAAGTAATACTAGTGTTTCAACAAGCATATTCATTAAGTAATATAATATTTATATGCTATAAATCTCAGTGAAAGTTCATAACATGTTGTTATTTGTGTGTAAATAGATTATAATGTTTTATTGTGGTAAAACTAACATAATAGACTGCATAGTTTTCGGATCCACTGATCTTAAATTAAGACAAGTGGTTTTCACGTACCTATTTTTCGATATTTTTTTAAATCATTCAACTAACCGACCACTTAATTAGCTCAGAAATTATTTATTTTCACGTGTTCAATATTTCCAGTTCTTGTTAAACAAAAGAACTGTTGTGCTAGTGGTCAAAATGTAAATATTTTACTTAGTAAATGTACTTCTATGCTAATAACATCTTGAAACTATGTGTTTTTAGTTTTAAAAGAATCTTGTAATAGATTCTATTTTGTGTCTCGGGTGCTATTATATTTTTTTGTGTCACTACTGGGATCATAGTTTCAAGATGTTAATAGACAATATAAATATGATGTCTAATTCTATTGAGTTAGTTTCATCTGCATTTACGGATTGGAAATTATTAACCTGTAATGGTTTAAATCCTTTCTATATAACTACGAAATTGCGCAAGTAATTTCGTTTATTTAAACGATGAAATATTTCGTTGTATCTTATGTTACATATTTATATGTGTAACATCCCCTTTTATTGTACCTACATATGCGGTAATGTTTTTGTGTGAGTGTGGTAGAGGGGTTTAGCAATGTACATCAATTTAATTTTGCCTTAACTATAATATCTATGGGGCCTTAATGCATTATTCAAACTATAAAATATATTGATGCCTTAACGATTAAAAACGTTTTTATAGTAACAACACATTCCATTTGGCTTTGTTCTATTCAAAATTTTGTAGCAATTTATTCATAAAAGAACTGATTCTGGTACAAGATAAAACCAAATGATAAAATATATGTTAGAAAATAATAATTTTCTTACGAAAATGTTCATATAACATTTGCTTAATTATGTGTTCGTTTTGTACCGTGCATAGTACCTAACTAATTTATCCATACTATATAATTCCTATGTTAAGTAGGATATTTTTAGAGAAACATTAATTTTAGTAACATTGTTTGTAGTGTACTTGCATAAGTATAATTGGTCGACGTTTTGCTACTGGAATTCAATTTTATTTTAAAGTGATTTTCATACATTTTAAGTTTTATTGTAATAGTAAATAACACTGTAAAATAAATTTGAATAACAGTTTATGTATACATTTAATTTAGAATACGGAATATTTTACGATTATCTGCATGTTTAATATAATAAAATGCGAGTCGACCATACTATTTCGATGTTACATTTCTATTGTACATCGGAATTAGTATAATATTTATATACAATAAACATAAATAATCAAATCTTTTAAGAATAATTACATTTATTTTATTTCTAATAACTGTTTTGCAGTTATTAGTGTTTTAATAGGGTTTATATGAGTATAATTCAAACTAAATAAAGATGTTCTTGCACGAGGTGCTGCAATTAAATGGAACAGGAATTACTTTTATATGTTTCTAATAAAAAAAAAGTAAAATATAATTTTAAAATCTATAAAAAAAATATATATCTGATTTAAAAAAAAAATTATAATAATAAAGCGTTTACGAATGATATATTATAGGAGTGAGCGAGCAAATACTGAATTAAACTGAAGTTTTGCTCAATATTTTTAGTGCCTTTTATATTCGTAAGCGTTTTATATATTATTTGTTTCCATGAAATTATTGGCCTTTGGTTCAGTTTGTGTGTGTTTGTATTAATTTTACTTCTGCTAGTTTATTATCAACTATAATATAAATCTGTAACCATAGGCGATTAATTTGTTCATGTTTTTTTCATAAATGTTTATATTAGAATATACTTTGCGTGATTTTTATTGTTCAAGTAATATTTTATTTATGTATGATGTTTGTACGCTTTAAAGATCACGTAAAAATATAATCGTATGTCTACTGTATGATGAAAGGAAAAACGGTCAATTAAACATTTTATAAAACAAATTCATGTTTTTTTTTT
>CM008232.1:12275-29125 GCA_002278615.1 Pogonus chalceus
ATTTATTATACTAAATTTATATAGCGTTAAGTGCATAATTAAATAAAAAATATATGTTTTGAATTTTGATTTTGCGCAATATAATATTTTCTCCGAAATGGCCCACGATGTTGGGGCCACCATATGTAGAAGTTGATAGTATAAAATTTATGTAGGTGTTGGATAGCATTATTTAAATATGTCGGATACAAGGACATATGAAATTCTAGAAAATTAATTTATATATATATCTATGATTTTTGCATTTATAATTATTTACAATATAAGTTTTAAAGCGATGTTAATATTTAGATGAAATTATAAAATTTGTTCTAAATAAAACCTTGAGAATTATGCTAATCTTAAAAGATATTATTTATTTATTTATTTAATAATATAAAGATAAAACATACTTATAATTTTTTACTTAAATGTACATATGTTAAATAGTTAGTTCTGTGATATGAAAATAATAAAATATTTAAGTGTGTACGACAATGATGGCTCCAAGGAAATCACAACCAATTATTGAAAAAGAAACAATCTGTACTTATAAGGTATTATTTCAAAAAAATATATTTGACGGGACTTTTCCACTAGTATTATCATCACTTTCGTGTGAATCAGCCTTTTCAATAAAAACTTTCGTCGAAGTTACCGATTTTTTAACCGGTACCCCAACTTCAGGTTCTTTAAATCGGATTGATGACTTACTAGTTGTTGACTCTTCTATTTTAACAACCGGAACAACTACATCAAACTCTTTATTCTTCGTAGATATCTGACTATCAGTTTTCGCATCATAAATTTGAATCATTTTAACAGTTTTCCTTTCTGGCTCAATCCTGGACGGTTTTGGTAATTGACATTGTGTTAATTTCGAATGCATTTGTGCTTGTTCCGCGTTTTCAATCAAACAAGCCCGGATAAATTCTTGATTTTTTATGTACCGTTGTTCTTTATCTTTAATTTCAGGTCTCAAGGAACTTCTTCGCACATTTGTTTGTGATTTATCTGGTTTTTTTTCGCGAATTTGTAAATCGAATTTGCGCAGTTGTTTGCTATTTCGTGTTGTGACTCGTTTGCGGAATTTTTGTTTTGAATCGATTTCATTCTTTATTTTCCAGTATTTTGTTAAATATATTGCGATTAATGCTTCGTAAACTAATAATATAATAATATTTTACAATATATTTTTAAAATGATTTATAAGTTCACTACTTACTGTACCATAAAAATTTAAACAACATTGTACCAGCTTCAATAGTACTTATATTATTTTCTTGTATTGCTAAACTCGTATAATATATTAAATTCGGTAATAATAAACCATAAGTTAATATCGCAATTATTAAAGGAACACTAAACGATGATACACGCTAAAAATTAATAAATAATAGCAACAAAAACTATAATATTTTACTTAATTCACCATATGAAATGTCATTATAAACATAAGAGTAGTTAATACTTTAACAATTGTGCAAACCATATCCAAAACAATAAATGACTCTGTCAAAAACATGAAACTATATTTCACAAACATAATTATACAAACTAGATTGTAAATCTGTAAAAATTGCATTAATATTTTGACGTAAAATGTCAAAAATATATCAAACCAATTCAAGAACACCCAAAAAAACCCATTTTGAATTAACTCCAAGTAATTTAAAGATTTCAGTCATTGTTTTAAAATTTTCAAAGATATAAATTATACTGAAGCGCCTACATTACTTAAGATACTAATAAAGATGTCTCAAACAAAAGTATAAATCTTACAATTAATTATAATTAGTGTTTAAATTGTTAATTTAATAATAATCATTGTCATGGTTGCCCAGATGTCCACTAAAGACAAATAAAAATAATAATATATCATTTAAATAAACAATTACTTCTAAATATAATAATGACCAGATATTTTACATATTTTCTTATTACGTAATATGTTTATAAATTAAATTACAGCGTAAAATACAATAAGTAGGTTGTCCACAGTATTCTATTAATTATTTATAAAATGCAATAATTAATTTTTCAAGTAACAAGTTTAGAAAACTGCTCTTAACATGTCAAAAGTATTTTTACGAAATAATATTGATTTTAGAGAAAGTATTAAAGAGAAATTTATTAATTTTTTGTTACAGATAAAGTTAGAAAAGGTTCTTGGAGTAACAGTCTCTTCAAATGCAGCTTTATCTTCAGATTCACATACTGAAACCGTTGCATATCCAGCAGGGTAAGTTTTTTTCTAAATATTTCCAATACGGTCCATTATATTAAAAATTAAATTAATCAGATTAATAGATAATTTAATTATACACAAGTTTTGTATATAACTTTTTTTGATACGATGAATAGTTTTCGAAATAATCAATAAAATGTTAAAAGTCCGGGAAATTTAAGGGTTGCTTGACGGGAAGGCATGCATCACTGCCGCAGTGATTTTTATCCTGCTTGCGGGGTATGAAATTTGTATTGCAGTTTGCCTATTTACGAAACATACATACGGGGTGTTTTACCAATTATGTGAGCTTTTTAATGCATATACTAAGTGTTTTATTGATTTTAAAAATTGATCTATTAGTAGTTTTTTTTTTAAATATGTTTGATTTTGATTCAGGGGTGAACAAACTATATAAATAAGTTATAAAACTAATCAGGGCTGTGTAAAATATTATTCTGAAGTAAATTAAATGTTTAAAACCTATTTAAATGTTAAAATACATTGAAAAATAGTTTATAATTAGATTTAAAAAGTCTAGCATCTATAAAATAAAGATTAAAACATAAGAGTAAAAGTTCTAATGTATAGAAAGTTATAAATTACTTATATGAACTTCACCGAAGTATTTTTTTGCTGATATGTGATTAAAAAACTTGATTATTTACTAATATCAAGGTCATATCTAACGTATTTATATGTTTAAACATAAAATTTAATTTCCTGTTATGGTTTAATATGTTTTATTATAATATAAATGAGAATTATTCACTAATATTGGAATTTTATCGTTATTCTAAAGGCGTTAAATAGGTTTATGTATATTATTGTTCATTTTTTAGATGTACTGTTGTTTTATTATCAACATTAACTGCTCAACAAAGCCATATTGTAAATCAATCCAAAAAAACCATAACTTCTTTAGCGTATAGTCAATGTGGACGCTACTTAGTTACAGGTTTGTATTAAAATATAATATTTAATAAAACAATATAATAAACGACCTAGTTTTTAAAAAATTACCATACAAAAGGTCTAACAAATTTATATATAGAATAAAATAACTAATTTAAATATAATAGTTAATTAATTTGGACGAAACTATAAGTAGTTAAAATTTTTAAAACAATTATTAGCATTGCAAAATAAATGTAGGATGTTGTTTTAAACATCTGTCATTAAAAAAAAAAACATTTTTTAATATAAATAATAATAAAAAAATAGCTTAAGGCGAACTTACGACCTTGCGTTAATTGTATATTGCATCTTTTTACGATTTACAAGTCAATTTCGCCTTGAGGCGATCTTTAATTTAAATTTGTTTATAATTTTTAGGAGAATGCGGCCATCAGCCTGCTGTGCGTGTTTGGGACCTCCAAGGGGAGGCTCAAGCAGGACCTGGGGGTGTACCACCCCAGGTACCACAAGTCGCAGAATTTATCGCACATAAATATGGTGTTAATTGTGTTGTAAGTTATTCAAAATAAATTCTTACCTTAATTTGAAGATAAAATTCCGATTGTAGTTCTGTAACAAATTAAAAATAAATAATTATTAATTTTAATCAATTTCTATGATAAAAAATAGGATTATGTTATTAAATTTTAATATCTGATTAGATTACAAGTTCATTAAACTAATCTCTGGCCTTCGTTAAGATGTTTTTCAACCCCCACGTAAAAATTAACAAACAATAGCATCTTCCATAAATGTATTAATTGTTTTAGGCCTTTTCTCCAAATGGAAAATATGTTGTTTCAATTGGTTCACAACATGATATGATTGTTAGCGTCTGGGATTGGAAAAATAATATTAAAATCGCTAGTAATAAAGTTTCAACAAAAGTTAAAGCCGTCGCATTTGCCGAAAATGGGAGTTATTTTGTTACAGTTGGAAATAGACACGTTAAATTTTGGTATTTAGAACATGGAAGGGCTAAAGTATGTTATCATCAAACGTTTTTTTAAATAAAACATTGATTTATTTAATATTTTGTAGTATAAAGAAGCTGTTCCATTAATGGGTCGAAGTGCAATACTAGGAGAACAAAGAAATAATTATTTTTGCGATGTAGCGTGCGGCAAAAGTACTTGCGGTGATTCAACTTACGCTATTACAAGATCAGGACTTTTATGCGAGTTTAATAATCGACGTTTATTAGATAAATGGGTATTCAATTAATTATTAACACTTTTACAAGTTTAAGTTATAAATTTAATTAATTTTAAGGTGGAATTACGAACAACTAGTGCTAATTGCATGGCTGTAGGTGAAAAAT
This sequence comes from Pogonus chalceus, assembly GCA_002278615.1. Lineage (NCBI taxonomy): Eukaryota > Metazoa > Arthropoda > Insecta > Coleoptera > Carabidae > Pogonus > Pogonus chalceus. Next base: position 16,760 of record CM008232.1, read on the forward strand.
ATATATTTGTCGGTTGCGCTGAAGGAATAGTCCGTTGTTTTGATCCTGCTACGCTTCGATTTGTAACGACGCTTCCCCGGACGCATTATTTAGGCGTCGATGTTGCGATGGGAACTAATATTAGGTATAAAATCTAAATTCAATCATTCCTCATATTGTTTTAATGATTTAATTAATATTTTAGTCATATTTCTGCGCAACCACCAAACGCTAAATATCCAGATGCAATTGCAGTTACGTATGATGAAGTAAATAATAAATTAACTGTTGTATATAACGATCATTCGTTATATATATGGGCAGTGAAAGATGTTAAAAGGGTAGGAAAAACCCATAGTTTTTTATACCATTCAACGTGTATTTGGGGTGTTGAAAACAGCCCTCCATCTTCCCCGTTACCACCAAATAGTTTTATAACATGTTCATCTGATGATACTATTAGAGTTTGGACGTTAGATAAACTTCCAGAATTCTCTGGAAACACAATTCGTAGTCCAATGTATCAAAAAAATGTTTATAGTAATGAATTATTAAAAATTGTATACGTCGATAAGGAATTAAAATATTTAAAGGATATGGACTTAAGTACTAGTGGAACGAATGAAAAAGATACTTCATATGATAGTCGAAATGGTGTACGAAGCATTCGATTAAGTCCAAGCGGTAAAATATTAAAAAAACTTCAAAATATATAAATAATTCAACGATTTTTTCAATTTTAAGGTAAACATTTAGCGTCTGGTGACCGAGCTGGTAATGTACGTATACATGAAACAAAAAATATGAACGAAATATTTAAAATCGAAGCACATGATGCAGAAGTTTTATATTTAGAGTATTCGAACTGCGATTCACAAAATCTTTTAGCTAGCGCTAGTAGAGATCGTTTGATTCATGTTTTTGATGTAGATCAGGTATTTTTATAATTATTTATTAAATTACGACTTAATTTTTAATAATTGATTGTTAATAGGGGTATGAACTACTTCAAACACTTGAGGATCATTCGTCAAGTATAACTGCTGTTAAATTTTTAAACACACCGTCGAATAATATACAAATGGTGTCATGCGGAGCAGATAAATCGATAATATTCCGTCAATTAAGTTGTAAATATTATTAATTATGCATAAATATTCAGATGAAATAATTAATTATTAATTTTAGCAACACCGCAAGGCATGCCACAATTCGCAAGATCTAATAACGCAATAGGAAAATCAACTTTATATGATATGGAAGTAGATATGGGTCAAAAGCATGTTTTAACAGCATGTCAGGACCGTAATGTCCGAATTTACTCAATACAATCCGGCAAACATACAAAAACATTTAAGGGTAGCACCGGAGACGATGGTAGTTTAATAAAAGTAATTATAGAAAATCTACAAGCGTTTGAATGTTAATTAATCGATTAATTTTAATTCTTAGGTGGTGTTAGATCGTTCTGGTATATACGTAGCAACTTCATGTACTGATAAGACGTTATCAGTGTATGATTATTATTCCGGGGAATGTATGGCCACGATGTGCGGACATTCGGAATTAGCAACTGGTTTACGATTTACCAACGATTGTCGAAGGATTATATCAGCTAGTGGCGATGGGTAATTTATTATAAATTTATATAGTTAATCGAATAATTAATGTATTAATATTATAGATGTATTTTCGTATGGAAAGTACCACACGATATGGTAGTAACAATGCAAGCAAGATTATCACAACAAGCAATGCGACAAGGCAAAACATTAGATAATGAAATATTTTCTGAAGGACCGTCCAATGATTTTTACGAATCAAATGCAAATAGTGTTGATGTAGATTACAGTGCGCTTCCTTTATGGGCGAAAAAACAAATTTCAGATGATACAAGTCCTCCAGTTTCCTTAGGAAGAAGCGTTGATTTTCCGAAAGGACGTTGGGCTCAAAGAGCCGAAAAAACTATTGGTGTTAAATCAGTTTATACAGATTCTGTTATTTCTTTTCCTAGTTTACAAGGTATTATATTTGCAACATATGTACATAAAAATATGACAGTTAAATAATTTTATTTGTTAAAGATCGCAAAGCAGATTCAGATGGTTCAAAAGATAGTTCAATTGATAGTGGCACAGATTCAAGAACTGAATCTCGTATGTTCACTGAAACTCGAACTGAAATTTCAGTTATAAATAAAGTGGTAAGTTTATTTATTAATTTAAAACGTTTATTTGCGCCCTTAACGAAAAATTAATACACCATTGCTTTTTACTAAATTATAATACATTTTTACAGGATACAGAGTTTTCTGTCTGTCCTGAAAGTTTAAACGAACTTTTGGATACAAAAACGCAGGTATTTTATGCAAAATAAAGGGCTTTAGCTGTACTAACAATTAATTTATTATTAAATATGTGTATTCATCGTTACTAATAGCGTCGTTCTATCATGTTTTCATTTACATTCATTTTCCTTATAAGTTACATAGGTTTTCAATAATAAAAATCAATAAATAAACGTTAATAAACCACTTACTGATTGATTTTCCATTGATTTAGTTGTAATAATCACATTTTTCACTTAAAAATCACTTTAGAAAAGCAACGCACGTCAAATGCATATATTTTTATTTTGAAAATGATGTTAAAACTCGCACAGCTACGTTTATAAATGTATAAATCGTATTTAATGATGTCATAAGGTTGAATATTGAATTAAACTTGATGTAATTTATTTATAAGGATTTATTTATTTCATATATGGAGGGAAATTTTTTATTTGAGCTGCATTTAAATGATATGGTTTTAATTGTGTTAATTTTTATTTTAGTCGAACACCTCTAGTGTAAATGTAAGTAGAGGTGATAGAAGAACACTTTTAACTGATGATAGTGCATTGGAATCATTCCGAGATCATGATTTAGAGTCAACAGCTCATGATGGTGATATAGAAGATATTTCTGATCAAGAAAATAGGACAATTCAAACGTTATATTATCAAACGCAACAAGACAGCGCTAGGTATATTTAAAAATCAAATCCCGGTAGATACAACAACTAAATTTAATATTTTCAGTGGTAGTGAATTCCCAGTGAACGCAATGGATGTTGATGAGCTCCGAAGATCACAGAAGAAGTTAAAACGTCCAAACTTACCTTTAGTTGCGGTAACAACTGCGTCGGTCTCTGGAAGCCAGGATTCTGAAGACGACGACGATGAAGTACTTAATTAATTAATTATTTATTTCGTTTTATTGAAATATTGTTATTTCAGGCATCAACCCCAAGTGGAGAAGCGACAGATCGTAATCCTATGTCAATGTTTAGTGTAAGTTCTGAATCGTTAGATCAAATTGTAAGCAGGGAGAAATATCTTCAATCGACTTTTGAAAGTTTAAGTGGGAATGAGTTAGAAACAAGTATAGGTAATTTTGTAAGAGGTTTATTTGAAGGAAATGATTATAATTTGATTTATTTTGAAGGAAAAACATCTATAAGTAGTCAACATCACACTAGAATTGGTACTCCAATGCAGTTAAGGAATATGGCTGTTATTAATGCTGCAAAACAAATTAAATCAGACCCAGAAGCAACTAAGAAACGTGAAGAATTGAATAAACGGATTGAAGAAACTAGAAAAAAATTACAAAGCGTACGTTTAATTATATTTAGGTTTGTTCTAATCATTAATGGATCAATAATTACAGGTTGGGTATAGATCGTCGTTAAAATCAAGTCAATCGATAACAGATCTATCAAATGTCCCAGAACGAGATAGTTGGAGCGCATCTTCAAGACATCAAACTCAAGGTATCCATCACAATTCTGGTGTATCACCAAATTCATCCACTTGTCTTCAAATTTATCCAAAATTTCCATCTAATCCATCAAATATAATAAATAATACTAATTCATGCTTTGGGTATGTTGCTAATACTAATATTGGTGATGGAAATTCTAATTTCCCTCAAAGTTTATCTGTCCCTAATAATCTGCAGCTATGTGGTTGTTTTATGCAAGATATCGCTAAAAATTGTTATAATCCTCCCGTTCAAACTAAATATAATAATCCGGCATTAAACCCAGGACGAAGTCCTGCAGGTACTTCATACACATTAACATTTGATAATTCAGGTACAAATAGTTTAAAAATCGATCGTCCACGAAGATTAAAACTAGCAGAGAAAAATCAATCGAAATTTAAACTACATAAAAGTCTTCCTGTCAGTCCAGTCAGCGAAGAATGTCGCTTCTCAGACTTTGCGTTATCAAATCAAACGTTATCTCAAACTAAAAACGAACCCCGAAGATCATTTAGTTATTTCATCGATTTAGATTCAAAGCAATTAACAACAGAGGATAGTTTACGACAAGTTTGTAGCGATATTCAAAAGTTTAGTCAAGAGTTTAATCAAGATTTTAATTTACCTTCTGATAATAAAGTAGATAAGCCAGATGAAGATGTTCCGAAAAACGATGAAAACGAAGATGATGGTAATTTTTCTTCGGATTCGTTGGAGGAATGTTCGTTTTCATCAACGCAGAATAAGAAAAGCCGTAAGAAATATTCATTACCTCGAAGATGTTACTCAAATAATGAAATTTACGAGATATATCAATCAGAAACTCAAGATGAAACTGAGATTTTATACACGTATAATAAAGAATACCATCAAATAATGCCGAAAAGTCACACGCAAAGTTTTTATTTAAATCCAAGTAATAGAAACTCTAGAGAAAGTATTTTAAGTGATGAATATCAAGATTATCAATACGATTATAATAATCAAAGGACTAAAAGTTATTGTAATTCAATGGAATCAATTTTATCAGATGAATCGGAATGTAAAAGTGCACCTTTAGAAGTTCTTTTTATTAATCATCGAAGGAAAAAAAGCTCGCTTACAAGTTCACCAGTTCGGATGCCTTTATCACAAAGCTCGCCTGTTCATATCGTTCGAGATGTTTATCAACAACAACAACAACAACTACAAGAATATGAAAATGTATTTGATTCAAGTACATCTCAAAGCAATTTAGGATATTCTAGTTATCCAACAAGTCCTGGAACAAGTAAACAATTTAATTATACGCAACAGCAATTACATAATAAAGGTTTTAGTCCATGGATGCAAACAATCAATCAATCAATTGATAAACAATCACAATATGAACAAACTCCTGCTGATATGAGCCGTAGTAAATCTTTAAATACAGAAATGACTCGTCAATTAAATATAGCTAAAGAAAATTTAGAAAACTTAAGTCCGAAAAGCCCAACATTTAAAATTAAAAAATCTAATAGTACTTCTTACGAATTTCAACAAAAATTGCTCAAATTTGAAACTGGTTTAGCTTCAAATACGTCCGTAATAAATCCACCAGTTTCTACTAATAAACAAAAAGCAATTGCATATTTTATAGAAGGTCCTAAACAACAAAAAATACCCACAACTCCTAAAAATAATATGAACATGGAAATACCAAGTTTAAAATCGAAAAATCTACAATACAAAAGTAAATATTGCAATATATTAAATAATCGCCCGGAAATAAGACCGGAACAAATATTCGGTGAAAATTCCGGTGTCTCAACACCGCAACCGCAAAAACCAACACCGGTTTTTCAATCAAAGGAAAACTTCTTAAAATCAAACACTTTAGAATCAACGAAATCGGAAAATAAAAACACTGATAATCTATTACAAACAACAAGTTTAGATCGACATATTTTATCAAAATCTTTATTAATGAATGCGGAAAAAATTGCGCATAAACCACCTAAAGCTGTTAGACGACATAGCAGTAAAAATTATTCGAAAAATCGGAACAGAAAATTACAACAAAATAATTTTTCAATAATCGATAAACAAACATCAAAAACTCAAGTTAATTTCGATAGGAATAACGTTAAATCAGGAAGCGATACTGAATTTCAGGATTCAATTGAGAATGTAATCGAAATAAATTTTAAAGAAAAGAATTTAGAGATACAATGCGAAAGTAGTAGCTCTCAAAATAAAACAATTTTAACAGATATTTACGATAGCTTAGATAAATTAATATTAGATACAAAAATTGATAAAGATTCATTAGAAAATCTATCGATTATTGATAAATCGCAACAGCAAATACAAAACGATTTTTTAATGAAATCGAAAAGTCTTTTTGAAGTTGAGGAAAAAAACGTTTGGAAAAAATACAGCGATTTTGAAAAGATTACAACAGAAAAATCACAAGCTAATTTAACGAAAATCAATCAAAAAGATCCGATTTTAAATTTATCGACGTCTGAATTAGATAAAATACAAAATTCAATTGAAAATATTAAATTGTTACATGAAATACAACAGAAAATATATAAGATTAATATATTAGTCGATACTTATAAAGCAAATATGTCCAAAGGGAAAGTTAAAATCTTATCAAAAATGTATGAAACTTTAAGTAAATCACAAACTGGTTTAAATAATTTTACGGAACTTGCAACAAACGCTAAGAAATATAAAAGACGTAATTTAAGTCTTCCGAATTTCGTAGAAAGATATTTAAGTACTTTTGATTCATCATCAAAAACTAGTTCATCGAATTTAAATCCAAAAATCGAAACAAAGCCAAATGAAGTAGAAAAAAATACGAATGTATCAAATACACCGCATGATAATTTAAAGAAGTTAATAAAAGATGATTTAGAGAAGAAAATAAACTTGCAAGATGATATAAAAAAGCGTTTAAAATCGTCGAATTTTGGATCGAAATTTAAAACGAATTTCAGTTTACTTCCAACTCGTTTTGAAGGTGATTTTAATAAGCATGAATAAAATATATATATTGGTGTATTTTTCAGTTTTATAGCAATTTATTATTTATTGTTAATTCCTTTGAATGTTTCCTGATATCTATGATTCCTTTTAAGTTCTATGCATGTCGTGTTTATGTTTTACCCATATTATATTTTCTTAACAATGTAAATATTTTTGAAGATATTCTGTGGGTGAATTATTTAAATGTTCATTTATCATTTTCATAATTTTATGTTTGCATGTTATTTACAGTTCATGTAAAAGTCGAAACAGAGTCTAGCTTACGCAGGGCATGCAGTTTAAGTGATTTAAGTGTTCCGGGAACCAATAAACCAAAATTGCAAGGTATTTTTTTGATTATTTTTAGTTTGTTAGATGCTTTTGTATTTGTAAGCTTTTGTGAATTTGATAAAAGGGTAGATTTGTAATAAGTATTTCTATCAAAGCACTTTTAAAGCTTATATACTCAACAACAATTCAAATTTAAATCATGATCATATATTTATTTTATTGTAAACCAATCCAAAATCCATTTTAAAGTCCTTTTACAAATAAAAATATACATTATTACATATCTACTTGTACCTTGTGTATAAAATATAAATAATAATTTATTAAACAACCGTAAAATTAAAAGATTGAAACTATAGTTTCAGGTAAACTGAATCAAAGCAAACCAACAGTACCTACACGATCGAATTTACGAAATACTAAAGGCTCTAACATGACAAGAAGTTCTTCAACAGGAGTGTTAAATCAATCAGATTCAGATCAAGATACTCCGAAGGCAAGTGTAAGGAATAGTTTAATGCGACCGACGATTAGTTCACAAAATAAAGTATCTAATACTAAATCTAACATAATTCGGAGGAGAATTCCGCAATCGTTATCTACAAGTATGTAAATTAATAATTGATTGATTTATTGAATATTTATATTGTTTGTTTGTTGTTGTAGTGAATTTAAGTACAGTTGGACAAGAAGATAGTTCCAGTGAAGAAGCTAGTCCGAATCCTAGTGGATCTAAACCAATAGTGCCGCCACGACCTCGGTCGATGTTAAATGAAAATAGTACTCAACCTATTATAATACCTAGAAGGCATAATACTGCTCAAAAAGATAAATTAAAAGCAAATCGTCATACAAATGAAACATCGAATAAAGAAAATGATGTTAATACAAAAACAGCTCAAAGTAAGACTTTAATAAATATATTTAATAAAATCGTTATAAATTAATTAAATTTAATTACAGTTTCATCTCAATTATGCCAACAAGTTGCGGAAGATTTATCCGCATCCGCGGAAAAAGTAATTTCATTATTCCATCGAATAAGCGATACCTCTACATCAAATCTAGAAAGTATAGGTGCCTCCCAGAAGCAAAATCTAGTGAAAATATTAGAAAATTCTGTCCATAAAAATATTCAAATACTACAAGAAGTGTTTGGTACTCAGACATCATCATCAAAACAAAATGGTAATGCGCAGAATGGTGAGAGTCCGACGAATGAAACAATAAAAAAATTAAACGATTTAGCTGTTACTGATATTGGTGGCAATCAAACTAATGTTATTAATTTTATGCATCAATATTCGGATATTTTACTGCATTTAATGCAACAGAAAATGGCATCAGTTAATAAATAATTTGTTTTGTTTATTTATTTTTTAAGTACAATTGCCATATAATTTATTATTTGCACAAGTAACATTCCAAATTTGAGTTGTGGCATAATCTTTAATGTTTATTTAATAAAAGAATTTGTGCCAATTATTAAAAGTGATAGAACGCAAAATTATTCACCAAATAAATAAATAAATAAATCATTTTTCTATATATATCGTCACGTAAATAATTAATTAATATTATATTATCTGTAAGGACTAATTATGCCAAAATTGTACAGTATTTTAATTTTTCATGTAATATTGTCGTATAAATATATGTTTGTGTATTTTTTAAAATATGATATTCTTTAAGAATCTCAAAACTAAAAAAAATTAAATGCTTCAATATAGGTAGCTAATATCATTCCAATTATTAATAAAACAATTAATAAAAATTAATAAATCATAATAGACTGTTATTTTAATTTTTTAAATGTATATTTGTTTGATATATATGTATAATATGTTCATAATTTGTTTTTAATTATTTAACATCGAAAATAATTGCGTCCATTTCAATTAATTTGACAGCAATATGTTTTATTTTTTTTGCAATATTAATTAACATGAATTTTAATAATTAATCTTTATGTATATGTGCCGAAAAATATTTATACAACCCCTAAAAGGTATATATTTCATGTAATATCGCACATATTAGCATATTTTTATGTATTATGTAATTGTTATTTACTATATGTAATAAAAAATGTTTTTAATAAATTATCAGATAAATCTATTATTTTTATTTACAAAAGGATTAGTGATAGGATTAATAAAACAAATTAAATAATATATAACTGTTTTATATTGTAAATACAAACGTTTATTTTTATAAATAACAAGTATAATATCTATAAAAATATATTCTAATATAATAAACTATATATTCATGTAAAAAATCTAATTGTAAATATATAAATTTATGTATATAAGCTGCAAAATAATACTTTAAATGCGTCAAAATATCAATTTGATCATTTGTAAATTGATTATCAATGAAACATGCTGTAAATATGGCACAAATTAAGGCAGTTATTTAATTAATGATCATGAATATGCTTATTAAATTCGTATAAACTCTCTAAACCTATTTTACAAATTCGACATCCGTAAGGTAACCATCGATTAGTACCTCTAACGCTTGCTCTAAAATGACGATGAAATCTTAAATCGTGTCTAGGTCTGTTATAGTCTCTTTCATCCCAGCTTCTATATCTGGATTCATTTAAATAATCCGGTCCGCCATCATCCCAGTCTCTAAATCTAGGTTCGTTTATAAAATCTCTGTATCTTGGATCATCTTGTAAACTAGGCAGGGTTTCATCTCGACCTCTACCTCTAAATCTAAATCTATTTGGAATTTCATCTAATACTCTAGGGAATGTTTCATTTCTCGCTCTGCTATCTCTAAATCTAGGAATTTCTAATACTGCAGGCATAGTTTCATTTCTGGATCTACTGCTTCGAAATCTTGGTGAATCTAATAATGCAGGAATGTTGTCTCTATATTTTGGTATCTCTAATAATGCAGGTTTTTTAGTATCTCTAAATGGTGGTTCATCTAATAATCCAGGAGTTGTATCTCTAGCTGTTCTTTCCATTTCAATATTTTTTGTTTTATGTGGTGTATCTCCAGGAATTGTTGGTATCTCTAATAATCCATTTTTAACTTTAGTATCATTAAGAACAGGTTGAGTAACAGTTTCATTAGATTTTCGATTATGCATTGCAATGTGTTTTAAAAGGCTTGAATGTCGATCAAAATTCATATCACAATAATAGCAAACATTATATTTCTGTTTATGTTTATCATGGATATGCATTGTTAAACCGTTAAGTGTTTTTAAACTTCTAGTACAATATGGACATTGATGAGATCCATCAGTTTCAGATGATTCTGATACATTTCTATTTGATTCAGATGATTCTTCAATTGAATTATTTAATTCATCTAAGATTACTATATCGTTGATATCAAAATTTTCTAACATATCATCGTTTGGTTTGTTAACAACTTTTATTACTTCGATATCAGAATCTGAAGAAATATTTAATGAATTATTATTATTTATTACACTTTTATTTACAATAAAATCAGTCTTAGGAGCTTCAGAAGTTAGATTATTATCTTTTAATTTACAGTCATTTGAATTAGTTTCAGGATTAGTATAATTTAACATTTCATTTAATTCTTTTGCTTTCAAAGCAGCAGAAATTATATTTTTAGATATATCTACATTTGTTTTTGTTAATTTTTCAGTCTCAGTCTGTTTATTAATTTTTGAACATATAGTATTAATTCTATCATTTAAATTATTTATATTTTCAGTTGTATCTGATGTAATTTTAATTTTTTTCACTGGTGATTCAGTAATATCGATAAAAACTGAATTTTCTGTAGTATTATTTAATTTTTCTTTTTTAATAAAATCAAGCTCTGCTTGAGTATAATTTAAATTATGTTCTACGATTTCTAATTCAGTTTTAAGTGGAGATATCACTTCTGTAGATGAATTAATTGAAATTTGATCTTCGAAATAATTTGTTGATGTATTTTGAGAACGCGATAAAGAATGTTGTTCATAATAGTCAATTAATTCTTGTTTTATAACAATTTCATTGTTGTTATTTGATGAATTGTTTGTTATGTCTAAAAAACTTTTATAAGTATCTATTTTTGTTATTTCTTTATTATTTGAGTTGTTTGTTTCGAATATTTTCGAAATTTCAGGTAGTTTTGAGTCTATATAATTATTTGGTGTTGACGTTATTATAGGGGATATTATTTTTAAGTTTTTATTTATTTTTAAAGGGCTTACATCGTAAATATTAGTTACATCTTCTATTTTATGCAACCAAGATTCTAAACTATCGTCTAAGTTTGTTTTTTGAGGTAGATTTAAATCGTTATTTGTATTTACTGAGGTAGTTTTTGATTCGCTTTCTTGTTTAATACAGGAAGAAAAATTTCCTGTTATATCAGATAAATCACAAGACCCTAAGTTAATAGCTTCTTCGTGCTTAACAAAATCATCGTAATATGATATTTCATTATCATAAATATCCCAAGAGTATTCATCTAACTCTGAATCATCAAAATCTGAATTAGAATTTAATTCTAAAGCATCTAATGTATTAAGATCAGTTAAGTTTAAATTTTTAGCTAATTTAGTGATAGTATTCTGTAAACTATTTTGATAATTCAATGAAATATTTTTATCTGCGTTATAATTTTCTAATAAAATAGTAGATGAATCACTTATTGAGCTATCATCGCAAAATGTTTCGCTAATATCGGAGAGATTAGATCGCAAACTAAGATTAACAGAACTTATATTAGCGTTTTTATGTTGTTTTTTTGATTGGATTTTTTTGATTTTGAAGAATATTTTTCGAGATGTTTCTTCATTGTAGATTAAAGTATGAAGAGGTTTTTTTCTGGGGTTGTTTTCATTGGTTTTTTTCGCAGCTTTGAATTTATATTTTGAAGATGGTCGTATTCGTTGTTTTGAGGGGGGTTTTAGTAGAGAGATGTATGTTGATACGTTATGGAATGATTTGTCTAATTTTTGGATGAAATTATAAGCGATTTGGAGATCTTTTACGCAATTGGGGCAGATAATTTGAGGAAGATATTTGTTCCATTGTAACTGAAACATTAAGGGAATTTTTTAAATTAAAAAATATGTAATGTCAGCACATAAAACTGCTAGTATTTTATATGAATAAGGAAATATCGAATTTCATTGTAAAACTATGAATATAATTAGAATATTTAGTTACCAATAGATAATATATGTAAACAATGCTGAATAAATAAGTATTTATGATAAATCAATTCTGTTTATTGATAATAATTAAGAACTATTTAATTAATTTAAAAAACTCACCAATTCTGGTTTAATAAGC
>CM008232.1:55044-75642 GCA_002278615.1 Pogonus chalceus
AAAATGTTTTTTACTTCATCTGCTATAAATATACTATGAATAGAGGTAGTAAGTGGATTTTTTACTTCCTTTACTATAGATAATTATAGTAGAGACGTTTAACTTTAAGATATATATAGTTTTTTTGTATTATATTGAAATAAATACGTTACTTAAGTATTTTTAATCTTACCTTAAAAAAATATTAATTTAATATCGTTTAAATTTTATATATTTTAAATAAAATTCACTTCGCAATTTACTGATAATATAAATTGCCACATTTGTTAGGAGATTAAAATAAACTGCATTATTGCACTTCAAGAACTTAAAAGACTTTGAATCTAAGCATCAAATTTTTTCTTGTTCCTAATAAGTGAAAGTTAAGTAAAGAAAGTTGCATATAAGTTATGCAATTCAAACTAGTATTTATATAATTTATAGGAAGAATAAAATCCTATTTATTTACAAAACTTGATAGGCATAATTTCAAAAGAAAATAAAAAAACATTTCTATTGCATTTAATATCCTGCAATTAACCATTTATTATTATAATTACAAATTTTTCTAAATATTTAAATGATGAAATTCTGTGTCCTAATTTTGTTTGTTTTAAAAGAACTTTCTTATAATAGTTAAAGTAAGAGATATCTTACAAAATCCAAGCGTTTAAATAATAATTAATATAAATCATAGCTGCCGTGGAATAGCATTACATACGTCATAATTGCGATAATGGCGGTATTTTTAAATTTTTCGTAATTTCAATCGATTATAACTTCTGTCTTTATTAATATTTTGAAATAATTTTTGTGGTACATATTTTATATTGTTTATCTTTATATTTTTAATTAGTTTAAATAATTAATTATTTAAAAAAAAAATCGTATAGAAGTGAAAGTTGATTTGAGAATACGTGTGCATGGATGGTTGTAGATATTTCGCTTTGCGAAATACTTTTAGGGTGGGGTTATATTTCGCTGACTATGCATGTTACGACACTGGTTTAACCTTGAAAATTTATTTATTTTCTTTTTGATAAGTACATGCGCAGTAGTATAAACATATTAACGATTAGTAGATTGAGTAGATTTTTATTTTAAGTATTTCTAAAATGTATACCTCACCAAAAGATAAGAATTACTATTTAATAGAATTAAATATAACTTAAAATGCTTATAAAATCAAAGTGTTTCCGATGTATATTTAATTTTTTTTATTGTAATAAATATCAATTATTATTTATTTTTATTTTTATATTTGTGATATTGTCTTTTTCTCATTTTGGAGAGGTTAGATATGTATTTTTATAATAAATAAATATATTTTAAAGTTACAATTAATTGCTTATAGGTTTTAAATAATTTCTATAAGACTGATAATAATAAAAAATACTGTGGGGAACCTATAGACATTGTTTATACTTGGGTAAATGGTACAGATCCTTTATTTAAAGATAATTTAAAGAAATATTTAAATAACAACGATCATCAAATCACTGATTATGCTGAAGAACGGTTTGATGATAAATATGAATTAAAATTTTCATTAAGGTAATTTTTAAAACTTACCATAGTTTGTACTATGTTAGATGAAACCTGAAACAGAAAGATAATATATTTTAACATGTTTTATAGATCTTTAGAGAAATATGCACCTTGGGTGAACCATGTATATATTGTTACAAATGGTCAGATACCATATTGGTTGAATTTAGATTTTGAAAAAGTTACTGTTGTTAGTCATAATGATATTTTTGAAAATTTAGATAATTTACCGACATTTTCAAGTCCTGCTATTGAAAGTAATATTCATAGGTAAATTAAAAAATATTTTTAAGGATTCTTAAGAGTTGTAACTTAGTTTTATTTATAGAATTCCAGGACTATCGAAAAAATTTATATATTTCAACGATGATATATTTATAGGCGCTCCAATATATCCAGAAGATTTTATATCATCAAATCGTGGTTTTTTAATTTATTTGGCATGGCCTCTGCCAAGTTGCATGCCAAATTGTCCATGGATATACGTCGGTACATTTCTAAATTTTCATGTCATAAAACAAAAATACATTTTTTATCTTTTAAGGCGATGGACAATGCGACAGCAGTTGTTATTATGAACAATGTCAATTCGATGGCGGGGACTGTACCCCTGATATTAACAACCCGAAAAAGAAGCATCATTTTGGTTCGCATCATGACGATGACGAAACAAATGATGATGAAATTAAATCTATGATTGATTATGAATATTTTGAAGAAGATAAAAAAATTGAAACGTTGCCAAAGTTAGACAATAAACCTTTAAATATAACAAAACGATTTATTAACAATGATAATACAACGAAAAACAAAATTTCAACGCTTTTAGGATCTGTAACAATTACAATAAATGATACCAAAGATGAATATTCTGCTTCTAAATTGATGATAGATCTTCTTAAGAAGAAACAGCAATTAAATTCGTTTAAAACTGCGTTAAAAGCTAAAGAAACGAATTTTACAAACCCAGTTTCAGATCTAGTAGATGAGCATAATAAAAAAATATTATTAAACGATAAATTGCAACGAAAAAAACGTTTATTCTCGACGATTCATCGTCGAAAGAAATATTATAATAAAGTTTTCAATAATACGAGTTTATATAAAATAGATAATTCGAAATTAAAACAAAAAAATTTAGATACTTACGCATTAAGTTTGCAATATACTCATCGTATTTTTAATATCGCTTATGGATTTAAAGTAATTTAAATGATTATTTGAGGATTTTTTAAGGTTTGAATTTGAAATTTTTAGGCTCGAAAAGTACCTGCACATGCGCCTATATTAATTGATCAAGATATTGTTAAAGATTTACAAAGAAAGTTTAAGAAAGAGTTTGAAAAAACGCAGAAAAATAAAGTTAGATCTGCGAATGATATGCAATATAGCTTTAGTTATTATTATTTTTTGATGAATGAAAAAATGCGAAATAATATTTCAGATATTTTTGATTTTTTTGATACTGATCAATCAGGGTAGGTATTTTTACTGACTCTTCTATATATGTTATTTTACTATGATTAGAGGAAGTTTTTGTTTCCAATGTTTTTTCGTTATTTATTGTTATTTTACGGTTGTTTAAAGTTTTATTTCTTTCTTTGTTATTTAAACTGACTCCTGTATGATTTTACTATGATTAGAGGAAGTTTTTGTTAATATTATCAACCGGAAATAACCTATTTCATAGATTTTCTTCTGTTTTTTATTGTTTTTCGTAAACTATTCAAATTTTGCGATGAATTGACAAGAATTCCTTTTCATAACTGGATCAAGTAATATTTTACTATGATTAGAGGAAGTTTTTGTTGAAATTATCTACTGAAAATAATATATTTAATAGATTTTATTTTATTTTTAATGATTTTTGTCTCAATTATTCATCTTTTACGATGAATTGACTGGATTGTTTCATATTATTATGATTGGATCAAGTATGATTTTATTATGATTAGAGGAAGTTTTTGTTGATATTATTAACCGGAAATTACAAATTTAATAGATTTTCGTTTGTTTTTAATGATTTTTTCATCTTTTATGATGATTTAACTGGTTTTTAATAACATATTATAATGCCTGGCTCTTGTAAGATTTTACTATGATTAGAGGAAGTTGTTGGTGACAATCAATCGAAAATGACATATTTAATAGGTTTTCTTTTGTTTTTAATTATTTTTTCATAAATTTAATAGATTTTCTTTTGTATTTAATGATTTTTTCGTAAATTATCCATATTTTACGGTGAATTGATTTGAATTTAATTTCATATTATTATGACTGGATCAAGTAAGATATTACTATGAAAAGAGGAAGTTTTTGGTGAAGTAATCAATCGAAAATGATATATTTAATATATTTTCTTTTGTTTTTTATCATTATTTCGTAATTTTTTCATCTTTTATGATGATTTAACTTGTTTTTAATTCCATACTATAATGCCTGACTCTTATAAGATTTTACTATGATTAGAGGAAGTTTTAATTGAAATAACCAATCGAAAATAATATATTTAATAGATTTTCTATTGTTTTTAATCATTTTTTCGTAAATTTAATAGTTTTTCATTTGTTTTTAGTTGTTTTTTCAGTAAATTATTCATATTTTACGATGATTTGACTTGTTTTTAATTCCATATTATAATGCCTGAATCTTTTAAGATTTTACTATGATTAGAGGAAGTTTTTGATGAAGTAATCAATTAAAAATAACAGATTTAATAGATTTTCTTTAGTTTTTATTATTTTTTTCGTAAATTCTATTGTAATATTATAATGAATGATTCAACTTTAATTTGAAAACTTTTCTGTCGAAATAATGAATCAAAAAAGTTGAAATACTTAAAGATTAATATATTATTTCTTTCAGAACATGGTCAGACCGTGAAATACGAACAATATTAACAAGAATTAACGAATTACCATTAAACTATGCAATGGTAGAATCATTTGATATCGCAATTATAAATTGTTCTAAACATATTAAAACTCCGACAAATATACAAATTCCTGCTTTCGAGCGTTATTTAGATTCTAAATTGGTAAAGAAAACATATAAATTTATGTATAATTATATGTAATAATATATTTTTTAAGCCTTTAGTTACAAAACAATTGATATTAAATTGTCCGACAATAATAAATATGTTAAACAATCATTTTGGAATGGTTCAAAAGTATAATTATGAAATAATTAAAAATGCTCAAAGTCAATATGTTATGTTTAAAATGTTGACCTCAAACGTAAGCGATGTTGTAGGTCATTTAGACGAAATTCGGAAGGACCCTAGGTATTTTTGGATCTTCCTGGTTAAAAATAATTAATATTAAATTTGTTTTTTCAAGGAAATTCATTTGTCTTAACGATAATATGTCTTCAAAAAAACCAGAAGAAAATGATTTAGTCAAAGCAATACTATTAGATTTTTATCTATCATTATTTCCAAAACCAAGTAAATTTGAATTACCAGCCGAATATCGCAATCGATTTTCATATTTACAAGACTTAGATGATTGGAAATTATATTATATTAATATAAGATTGTTTTTTATTACATGTGTTTTTATTTTATGTATTATATTATTTTATAATGTTTGTAAACGTAAAATAACCCGACAAATAAAGCGAATTATTTATTTTTAAACGTTTCCCTTATAAGAAATTTGATTTTAACTTTAAAGATGTCTTAAATATCTATAGATTTAGTAAATAATTGAATTCGCGCGCTATTAACATTGTTATTTCGCGATTTTCGTGCGTTTTCTCCAAGAAAAATACGAAAATAATGATATTTTAAAGTTGCAAGTCTGTTATAATATATTCCTAACTTCTCATGAGAAATACCCAGAAATATTAATATTTCTTTTATAAAGAATAGGTTAAAAATATATGAAATGTCTAAAGAAAACCAAATTTTTAATTATCTATATGATCTTGGCGCTTGTAAATCCTGTTGTCTTAGATTTATATGCCTTAGACAACAAGACATCTTCGAAAACGTCGATAAATATATAAATGAGGTAATGCAACGATTGATTTATTAATTTCAATGATTATTAAATATGTTATTTTAGAAAGGTTTCTTAAAAACAATAGAAAATGAAGATGAAACTACGAAAAAATTAAAAACTAATGCTTGTATCATTTGTCTTGGACTTTTACAAAGTTCTTGCATTGATGATACAGTAGATAAGATATATAATGACGAAAATGTTAAATCTTACGATAGCCAAGTATTTACTTGTAGTGTTAGCTACCCGGCGTGCATTCAAATTAGAGAATTTTCGATTAATTTAGATTTAAATTCGAAATTTACAGATTTTTATACCCCTGATAATCAACCAGTTTTAATAAATAAAGCCTGGAAATGGATTATTAAAAATAAAATCGCGAAGAAATTAAATAAAATATTTGAAGAATCTGATATTTGTAATTTTTCAATTAATGTTTTAATGAAATATGATTTAGATATTGAAGTAAGTGATATAACATTGCAATAAAATGTTTTATTAAGATTTGAGTGTTATTAGGAATTGAAGGTTCTAATGAAAATGGACCCAGATTATTTTAAAAAAAGAGAGACTCAGCATAGAAAATTTCGTGGTGAAATTTTTTCTAGAAAAGGGGTTACAGATTTGTTATCTCAAATGAAATCTGGTGTTTTTAAAGAATTTGCTGCAGTTCCGCCTGTTATTTCCGATAAACAAGTATATTGTGGTAATATTGAATGTAACCATAATTCAATATTTTTCGCTGGACGGTAATTTTACCAAATTTAATCAAATTAATTATAAATTTTAACGGATTTTAATAATTCTAGATATAATAAATATTCGCGGGAGTTACCGCAAACCCCATGGATTATAAACGGAGTCAAACAAATGGATACTTCAGTGCAAGAAATAATTTTTGAACCCTTGCAGAAATTCTTACGAATTTCTGAAGATGGATTGAAGTTTTCAGCATCCGGACGGGAAGATGTTGATGTCCGTTGTCTTGGTAATGGACGACCATTTTATATCGAATATTCCAATCCGAAGATAACTCAAATTACTTTTGAACAATTTCGGAATATCGAAAAAGATATTAATGCTTCGAAAGATATCCAAATAAGAGATTTACAAATTGTTCCGAGAGATGAATTGACTCAAATAAAACTAGGTGAAGAATCAAAAACGAAATGTTATGAGGCTTTATGTGTTGTTGAACCAATGATTACCCCAGAACAAATTAATATTTTGAATAAATTAGCTCCTATTGATATAAAACAAAAAACTCCTTTAAGGGTTTTACATCGGAGACCCTTATCAGTCCGGAATAAAACAATTCATAAAATGAACGCTGAAAAATGTTCAGACGATAAACGATTATTTAAATTAATGGTAACTACTCAAGCTGGAACTTATGTTAAAGAATTTGTTCATGGAGATTTTGGAAGGACCAATCCAAGCGTGGAAACATTACTTTTTGGAAATGATAATGTTGATATCGTCCAATTAGATGTTACTGCTGTGAATTTAGATTGGCCAAAACCTGTCTTTTACCCAAATATTGAAGCCTAATTCTTTGATTAAAATATTTTTGTATTTACTTTATAAATAAATATTTTTTCGATGATTTCGTAGTTTTTTATTTCGACCTTTAGAAGTTTACCTTGATTTTAATAAAAAACGATGTTTTAAATGTTATTAATGATAAAAATTAATGTCATAGACTATAGATAATATAAATAGGACAAAAATCTATATATGTTGCAATAAAATTGCATTTGCGTAAATAGGTCAAAACTGCAATTTCAGAATTTAAAATAAATTATTTCTGGGTTTTGTAGGCTGGACCATCGAAATACGCATGTGCAAATCGTATTTTATTTTATTAAAATATAAATTTAGGGTGGATTTTTCAAGGGGTTTCAATTTTTTCCTGGAAAGCCTATATTGATATGAAGTGGTACAAATTTTATTGTTGGGTAAAAATGGGTTTTAATTGTTGTAATTTTAAATTTGAAAAAGTAAGGGCGTTTACTAGTGTTTTTAAGGGTAGATATACGTTCTGCCCGGTAAATAAAGATAGAATTTATATTATCGTTTGTAAGAAAGAGATGAGGAATTGTTAAGTCGTCATTTAGTAAACGCTTAAGGCGTATCCCAATAGATCGACAGGATAAATCGTCGACAATTGGACAAAGATGGTCTTATGCAATTTTAGAAGAATCCAACGAAGATGCTGGATTTAATAATGTCGAGACTAATTCGTTAAGAGTTTGGCCATTTTAACTTGACGAATATTGACAGGTTACAGATAGTCTAGACAGAAGAACATCTAGCATCATTTGTTATACAAAAGTGACATGTAAACACAACTAAAATTGCTATAAACGGGATTTGAACACATGGTTTTTTAATTTATTTATTTACGCATTTATTTTTTAACATGTTTCTTTATTATACTAGCGGATTTTATTAATTTTTCTATATATTTTGTGTTTTTCTTTTTTTTTATATACATATATACATCGAGTTAACCTTGTGTAGGTTTTGTCTTGATAAATTTTGGAAGAATATGTGTTTATTTAAGAAATTACTATGTGTTTTATAAGTGTCCAGTGTAAAGTACAAAATTATTTGGATATTTTATTAAAATAAGGCCTTTACGAAAATGTAAGTATTCTATTATGTATTATAAACATTATTTGTAATTTTAAATTTTTTTTTTTAAAAACATTTCAATTGTTAATTTAAAAAATAATTAAAATTAAAAAACTACCCCCCGGTGTAGCTTGTTTATAATATTTTAAAATAAAACTAATAATATATTGAGAGTAAAAAATTATTATTCCAACCGCAAAAGTAATATTTCCAAATTATTGGAAAAATCGTACACAAATCCAGGGGTGCACAAAAATTATTATCCTAAAATACAAATATATATTTGAATCATGTCTGAATTTTAACTTATATATAAGAAAAATAAAAATCTCTGGAAATAGGAAAACTGAACAACGAGTTAAACAAAGACAAAAGATAAACAAGTACAGGAAAAAGAAAGATAGATAATAAAGTTTGACTTCAGCATCGCAATGTAATATTTTTCTTTTTCTACTGAAAAACATTGTATATATATTTGAGTGTGTTAGATAAGGATGGTTTGTTGTTAAACAGTGTAAAATATAGTTATTCTATCCTTGTTTTATGCATTTGTACATTTGAAAATTTCAGTACGTTTGAGAAGGATGAAAATAGTATATTTTACTCGCTTTGTAGCATTCAAAGTTGGTAGTTTATGTGTTAGACAAGAATGGAAAATAACTGTTTTGCATTCAGTGGAACGCTGAAGAAAAAGACACCCCTATGCACGATGCAGTCATCGAACATACTTTTCTCTTAAAGAAAAAGAAAATTCTATAGCATACATAATGTATTCAACAAAGATAGAATACATTTTCTTACGAAAAATACCAAAAAACACAAAATTTACATTTCACCGTGGAATTAAAAACATTAACCGGCGAGCGATGCATCGCTCGCCGGTTACTATACCAGCATTTGCCGGACTCATCATCTATTATATATAACATTTTGCGATTTTGCGTTGCTGATATATTATTGAATGAATGATAGAATATATGTTAGCAGGGTTGTATTTAGGAGGAGATCTGCATATAATAGAGAAAGAAAAACAAATGCATTAGATAAGGATAAAAATACTGCAGGCTAAAACATGCTGCTAGATAAAGACAAAATATCGTTTTCATAATATAGTGAAGTGAAATAAGATTATATAAGCATGGATGTGTTGAAGAAAGATAGAAATACATTAAAGGGAAATAGTGAAATATAAAATGGCGTGTAAAAGAAAAGGATGCAAGTAGACCCATTAAATACAAGTGTCGCCCTGGGGTGGATTCTAAAAGAACTATAATTGCTTTTTCCTCGCTCTGCTAGCAAAAATGAATTAAACATCCCGACAAAGTTAAATTCGTCTCTATGTACAAGTGTTCTTAGTATCAAAATTGTTTGTACGCGAATTTTTATTAATTTTTTGGTAGTATCTTTTGCTGTTGTATTTTCTGCAATATTGCAATTATATTGCATTAATTTTCTGTTGTATTTTGTTTTTTGTTTTTTTTTTTTACGTTTATATTTTTGACTCTTTTAATTATTTTTGGCTTTAATTAATTTCTTTTTCATTAATATTCTCATTATATATTGTTCTATTTGAAGACTTTTAATCAAAAACCCAATAAACATTTTTCAATATCTTTAGAATTTAAAGGAAAATTGTTAAGTCTTTTGATCCTGATATATTGGAGAGAAAAATAGTTTCAAACAAAAAAAAATTGGAGATATAAACCCTAAAGGAGTAGTTCCTTAATCTAAGAAAGCTTTAAATGAAAAAAATAAATAGTTACACTTTAATTTCCCTCGAAATCCCCAACAAGCGATGTCCGTATTTAATTTAAAACATAAATACAGTTCGCAAACATTAAATCCATTAAAAATGCGAATAAAAAATGTTGGACCATTTAAAATTTTAATTGAAAACATGCATTTTGAAGTAAGTTATGCAACCCGGCAGTCGTGAGGGCTGTAGCCCGCGTTAAATTTGACTAATTTGATATTTTAATGGCTCTTAAATTGTATTCCTAATGATTTTATGATGGTATAAGCAAATTTTGTTTTCAATGTTGAATGCTTGATATAAAAATCGATATTTTGAAGATCGCACTGTTTAAATGCCTTTAGAAGCTTAAGGGATGATTTAAGAGTGGTTGTTACAGGAGTGGATTAAGGCAAATTTAAAAAAAATATATTTACATTTCAGTATTCGAATTTATAAATAACGATTCAGTTTTTAAGATGTATCGTATATCGTAAACAGAAATTAATTTATAAGGGTTGTAACAAATTTCCTAAGTCCGGATCTGTTGTTTTCTGCCAATAAAATGAACTTGCGTACTCAATAGCACTTGCTTTAATTTCTTTCATTAGTTCGAATTTTCTGTAATTTATTCTTGATTACTTTATAATTTAGAAGCTGAATTTTAAGTATTTCTATTTGAGCAAATACAGTTTTGATTTAAATATAATTTTAATAAGGTGTGCCCCAATGCATTTTAGATAAATTTAAGATTATAAAATGAATAAAATTATTTTTTATTCACTATGGATGTAAATATTAACTACATGACGTTGTATTTTTGATAAATATCTTATTTATAATACTTTTATATCTTTATTATTTTAATTAAATGTTGAATTTATGTTAATTATATAATTAAAATGTTAATTTTATTGATTAATATATTGAAAAATAATGTTTTTTTATTAATTAGGTCATTTTCTCACATCGTTATAAAAATACTAATAACAGTATTTTTTAAAATCATTTCCTTTCTTATATGGTGTTAAAACTTTTTTGAAAATATAAAATTGTAGATTTATTTTGTTGTATATATAGTTGAGTAGTTAATTTTATATAATTAACCTTATTTGACCCAAAAATATAGTCACAAAGAAGTTTACAAACATATGTTAAAATCCATAAATAAATAAAATATGTTTCGCTTTTAAATCAAAGTAGACAAATCCAATTTGATTAATTTTTTTGGGAAAATCTAGAAAGCATATTTATTAATTATTGAAAATAAATAAAAGAAATAAATAAATTGTCAATTTATAAGAAAGTATTGAAAATAATAAAATAATAATTTTGTGTTTTCAGCACTAAGCGATGGAGTACTCAGATGGAGTGTGGAGTTGAAAGACGTAATAGTGGAGAAAGTGGGGCCGGCATGCTGAACGTGCCCCCAGGGACAGATGGGGCGCAGCCCCAAAGTCTCACGACGGCTGCCTACGCCCCTTCGGACTCAGATCAGGCACAATTTGAAGCCGATAAACGCGCTGTTTATAAGTAAAATAACA
Organism: Pogonus chalceus; assembly: GCA_002278615.1. Taxonomy (NCBI): domain Eukaryota; kingdom Metazoa; phylum Arthropoda; class Insecta; order Coleoptera; family Carabidae; genus Pogonus; species Pogonus chalceus. Next base: position 66,492 of record CM008232.1, read on the forward strand.
TTAAAGATTTCTTTTCTCCCAGATTATTAATTGTTTTGTTTTAGACACCCCTTATTCCCATTATTAGCGCTACTCTTTGAAAGATGTGAACTCGCGACCCAAAGTTCCGATGCCCAATCAAGTGATGCATTTAATTTAGATATTCAAGCGTTCGTACAACATCAAGAACGTGATAGAAAACCTTTTTTAGCTAATGAACCTGAAATTGATGGTTTGGTAAGTTCCCAAACGAATCTTTCCCTCTTTAAGAAGTTAAATATTAACAATATATATTGTTCTGCAGATGATTAAAGCTATACAAGTATTAAGGATACACTTATTAGAATTAGAAAAAGTGCAGGAATTATGTAAAGACTTTTGTAATAGATATATAACATGTTTGAAAGGAAAAATGCAATCAGAAAATCTCCTACGATCGGATTATACTCAAGGTTGGTTAAAAAAACGTCAAATTACTGAATTTTTTAAAGTAATTTTGAACTTGTATTAATTTCAGGACCTGGGGTCATGTCAGCGTTAGAGAATAATAATAATATGTTATCCCACGGGAATTCTGAAAGTGGATCTGATTCAAATAGTCCTGTACAATATACGATTAGTCCAACACAATCGGGTGTAAGTAATATTACTAGATTTGAATGATTTCCTTCAAGAGTTCTCTTTTTTATGTTTTGGTTTGGGTGATTTTCCTTTTGATTAGCTGTAATTTTTTTATTTTGTGTGTTAACGTCACCCGTATCGTGTCTTAACACAGGCTGTGCAACCAGGGGCCGATTGCTTGGAACCACGAGGCGTGCTAACACAAGACACCGCCTCAGATCCCACCCACACTTACCCCCACCACCATTTACCAACAACACAACATACAACGGTTCAACCAACAACAACGCAACAACCTTCCGGGCAAGTTACCCCTACCGGGGGTTACTCATCTAATCCATCTTCAGTTGGTGGTGGAAACTCGAATTCCTCGACGACAGGGGGTAGTGGGGGTGTTCCAACAGGCGTGGGCATCCAAGGAACGCCTACCATGGGTGTGGCTAGTAACGGGACTTATGATCCTCACGTGGTGCATGGATCAACACCTCTTGGGCAAATTGGAGTTAACGTTTGTCCTGCCCCAGTTGAAGCAGCCCTTATGTCAGGTTGTTCTCAACAACCCTTCAATTACTTCAAATATTAATTGCCTGGTTTTGTTGTTAGGCCAATTATCTCCAGCTCCAACAACTCCTGGGGGGTCAGCTGATGATTGCGATAGCGATTTTACAGGAAGAATTGGAAGTAAAAAGCAAAAAAGAGGTGTCCTCCCAAAACATGCAACAAGTGTCATGAGATCTTGGCTATTCCAACATTTGGTGGTAAGTTTAAACAGATTTATTCCATTTAACATTATGTTCAATTGGTAAATAATTGCAGCATCCGTATCCAACTGAAGATGAAAAGCGTCATATTGCTGCCCAAACAAATTTAACACTTCTTCAAGTGAATAATTGGTTTATAAATGCACGAAGACGCATTCTTCAACCGATGTTGGATGCCGGTGCACCAACTGGTGGAGGTGGTGACCCTGGGGCATTAGGTATCGTCGGGAATAAGGGACAATCTGGACACAGGAAGAAAGGACAGAACAACGGACAAGGAAACCGGAGATATTGGCCAGGGGACATTGCATCCTTGCAACCTCAATTGAATTCAGGTAAATCCCTGGATCTACGAAGGATTTGAATTGTCTTTTTTTTTTAACTATTTTTGAATGTTGTTACTTAAGGGGACTTATCCAGTTCGGAAGATGATTGCGATTCCTACAGCTCTGACGACAACGAAGGCGGGTTAGTAATTGACTCAAATACACAAGGTGGGGACAACCAATCAACTGGGGGTATTCCAGTTGGTGGTGGGGCAAACGGTCATCATACCGACACGCCTACTTCATATAGTCCTGATTCTGACCACCCTTAAATTAATACGTAACAAGTAGGCGTGTTTTGGTGTGATTAACACGCGATATTTAAAGCAATTCGTCGAAAAAAGTGATTTTTCAAAAAGACTAAGTGTTTTATTATGTTTTTATATATTTTTTTTGTATTATATTTCAGGTAAATTTTGATGTTTATTGGACTTTAAATTATTTAAGAGAAACAAAACAAAAAATAATCAATCGACTGATAATGAGACTTTATATAATTTAGTTAATTTTCTTTGTAATTTGTCAACAAAATTTTTTAAACTTAATAAAAATATAAATATACCAGTATACGTAATAAATACCTCAATGGAAATAAAGTTACAATTAATTAAAAAAAGATTATAAATCCGTTAAGAATTAACGGAGACAGTCAAATTTGCTGAATTTTAGCAAACGCCATAATAATAATATATTATATATAACAGTATACGATATATATAAAACATATATATAAAAATATATATATGTCACATCAGTATTAAACTAAAAATTAAACAGAAAAAAAATTGTATAAATTATTACCAATATTGTAATAATATTAATTAATAATTAAAATAATTAAAATACATACATAGTTCTTAAGATATAAGTAACAGTTTTCAAAAATATATTCAAAAAAAACTTGAAGTATACGCTAAGAAAAAAAAAGTCGCTATACGAAATTTTATTATTTATTTTTTTGGAAAAAATAGATTTAAGAAATATATCGAAATATTTTGTGTATTAACAATTCAATTAAAAATTCATTTTAAGTGCCATATTTTTGTTAATTATGTCGTTTTTTCGTTTCACCCATTAAACAAAAAAAATGTTAATACACAAAATTTTTTTAAAAAAAAGTATACAATTAACTTGAACCTATATACGTAAAAGATGTAACAATAATAGGTATTAAGACATTTTTTCCATCCATTTACGAAGCCTAAACAAGTCGTGTGCTATCGTAGACTAAATAATCTAAAATAAAAATTAAAAAAAAAATCCGTTACAATTTATTATGAATAAATAGTTATAAGTATGAAAATCTTAGATATTAAGATAATGATTTTTTCTTTGTGCCATCGAGTTACCGATTAAATAAATAAATCAAATCACGTTTTTTTTTTTTTTTTTAATTTATAAGAAATAAAAAGCATTGTAAATAAAATTTAGTAATTTTAAACAAATTTGAGAGAGAAATTTATTAATTAATTTGATTAATTAACACATGTATACGTAAAAATATCAATAAATATATATATTTTTTCAAAAAACTCTCAAATTTGTCACACGCGATCATTTAATTTCGGATTAATTTTCAAAATTAACGTCAACATATTTTTGTAATTTTGCTTTTTTTTTTGCTAAAACAGTCTGTGATATATTAACGATAGATCTATAAAGATCAAAAGACGAGAGAATTTTTTTTTTGCGATTTTTTCCATGACGCAATCTAAACCCTTAAAAAAATAATTGGTCTAGTTGTGATTATCCATTTAATTAATTCATTCCAAAAAGCGATGAAATTTTTCGATTATGTACAAGGCAAGTTTTTACGCTTAATTATTCGAACAAAAAAAAACAAAAAAATTATATATTTCGCTTTTGTAAATCAGTGTATACGCATTAAATACTCAAATACAACTTAGATATACGATTCTATAATAGATTTATTAGTTTTTAATTCGATTGTAGATATACAATTGATATTTCTGCTGGAAATTTTAAATTTCTCTTTTTATTACTCTTTTTAATAAAATAAAAAATCATGTTTTTGTATATTGTTGTGTGAAATTAAAAATTTTCTAGCGAAATATCAATATTTTCTAAAAAAAAAAAAACCTTTTTTTGTGCAAATACTATTGTATACCCCTCATGTTGTTAATTATTTTTGTTTATTCAAAATATTCTGTGTAACCTACATATTGTATTATAATAGATATAAGAAAAATATTTGTTGCTTGTTTTATTTATTATCCTTCATTGAAAAACAATGATTTGCAAAATATTTCATTTGAAATACATTTCTTGGAAATAAACATCTTAAGATAAGACCGTTTTTTTTTATATATTTTCCCACATAAACTCTTCCTTCATTATTAAATTGCAATTTTCGTTAAATTAATTAATTCATATATGTTTTATCTTAAGATGATAAGACTAGTCTAGACTTATTTCTTAATATCCGGATCAGAGGACTGTTTTATTTCGTTGTTTATCGAAATACTATAGCATTGCACTTAATAGATGCATTGTACTATACATTTTTTAACCGAAATTTATTAATTTATTGTATAAATAATTCACGTTAATTATATATATATATATATAGATATAAAAAAAATAAATAAATAAGTAAACGTACCTGTTGGTACAAACTCTTAGATCATAATTTTTTCGGAAGTTGGACCCTTGAAAGACTTTTAAACACTTTAACAACACTTTATAAACATTTTTAATGTTCATTTCAGTAATTAAATATTAAATTTAATTGTTTTTTCGATTAATTAAACAAAAGACTACACGCGCCCGATTAAACCAAAATGGCGACTAATTATTTGGTTAGATTACCGGGGGCACCTCCTTTTTCAATCTTCTTACTAACTTCATAAGGATTAATAAGAATATATAACTTCCTTTTAGTTAAGGTGTTACTACTCAATAATCATATGCAACTTTTTTTTTTTTTTTTAATTTTTTCAAAAAATTAATGATGGTGTCTTTTTAAGGCATGTTATTAATTTAATTATTTAACTGTACTTTAAATATTTTTATAATAAGTACATCTGCGGTATATCATTTTGTTATTTTTGTATTTTAATACCTGATATACTTGGAAATGATCTATTACGTAATTTTAAATGAAAATTAACAGATAATATTACGCAAAAATATTAATTAATTGATATTTCGATATTTTCTCAATTTAATATCCTCTTTTTTAAGTAATTAATTAATTAATTAATTGCAATATAATAAATTATGAAATGCATTTTGATAATGATATCAAAAACCATTTAGACAATATTTTTTTTTAATTTGTTTGAACTTAATAAAATGTCGTAAGACAGATTTTTATTATTTTTATTTTTAATTAGATATAAAATTGTTTCTATACTAAATTATTATTGTCCTTCAAAGTTTATTTATTTATTTTTTTATACGTTTCTAGAAATAATAAATATTTTCATTTAGAATTGATTTGGAATTTTCGAAAACTTATTAATTATATTAATTGACAACAAATAAATATTATTTAGAACAAAATTAATTGTTTATTGTAAATATTTTGTAGGAAAGATAAGTTTGGTGAATAGAATAAGACAAATTACATTAAGTAAAAGTTTGATAAAATTAAAAAATAACAAAAAAGCATCGACAAAACATTGATAAAATTAATTAAAAAGAGTTCACAATATTAAACTATCTTTATCAGACTGAATGACCATTAACTAAGATAAATAAAAGTGGTATGATTTAGATTACAGCATCTTTTCAACAGGATCCACATATATAAATAATATAATCATATTTTCTAAATCATTTCTTGTTTGTTGTTGAAAGGTTTAAGTTACCATTGGGATAATAAAGTGAAATTTTTTACGAAATTCAACAATTTTTGTTGAATTTTAAACTTATTTATAAAATAAGTGCAGTTTTTTTTTTTTTAATATTTGTGGTTTTAAAATGGCAAATACTATTGAAAAAATTCCTTATGATGAGGAGGGTGGTAACTTAGCTGCAAATTGTGGCCAGATTTTTTCTAAAGGGCCTAAAATTACTAAAGATATTGTTGCTAAAGTTACAAATGCGGAATTAGGCAATGATCGAACATTTTTGTGTGGACTTGAATTCCAGAAAAAACATATTTGGAGTAAGTATCAACCCTTAAGGGGTACAAACTAATAATTATTAAATAATATTTTATAATTTATTATAAAAAGTTTGAATTAGAAAATTAGGTATTTCACAAATTTTACATTGATAACCTTTTGATAAAACTTATAATTTAATATGTATTAATCAAATTTACAAGTATTTATCAATAATTTATTGATAAATACACGTTTTACCACGTTTATATAAATAAATAAAAATTATTTCATGCGTTTTAAGCATTAGGAAATTGAAGGGCCAAAGTTTATCTTAAGCTAGCGTAATATATTTTCAAAGAAATCTTTAATCATTTACGTATGTATCATAAAAAATTTTGGAAAATTTTTTACGTAATAAATAAACTTGTTTTATAAGTTTCTTTAATAACTGATAATATAATTAATAATTAATAAAATTATATGTAATATAACATAAAATTTAACATGTCTAGACTGATAGGTCATCAAATATTATTTGAACTACATAATCGTACGATAACTTTATCAATATTCATTGATGATTTAGTAACAAATTTTTATAATAATTTATTTGTTTTATTTGTGCAGATAAAAATTTGCGAAATTAATTTTATGATAGTTTATATATTTAGTAACGAAAACCATTAATTTTATATCTGGAAATAATCTGATCTTAAAATAATAAATATTATAAAAGAAACAATGAATAGTTTTCTTAAAATATTTCGCATCAGTTGCATTTAGATAGTTACAAAGTTAAGTTATGAATATTTTAAATTTTATTTTAATTCTTTATATTTCTATTATTGTGAAATATTTTCGTTTATTTGCGATTTATAAAGAAACTCCGAATTTTTATCTTAAGAAATGTAGTTATTAACTTAAGAAATCGCAGAATTTTTTTTGTACTTATTTTTTTTTGTTTTTTCTTTTCAGTGTTAGCGGGGTTATTTATTTTATTTTCGTTTAGTTTCTTGGGGAGTGTCTTACTTTGGTTTACAAGTTATCCTGATACTTTGATTTTAAGAGTAAGTATATTTTATTTAAGTTTTTAGAATTATTTACGGAAAAGTTCAATTTAAAGATTGTTTGTTGTTAATAGGCTTAAATAACAAAATTTTGAAAAATTCTTATAACTTTCCGAAATAATTACTAATTGATTGTTCAAATTTAGAATTATTTAAATTTATATAAATCAATAGACAGATATATTTAAATTTAACAGTTTTGATTTAAAATTTAAAGTTTTATTTATAAAAATATAGAAAATGATTCTAGTTTTAATTAATTTATGGATTAATATAAGTAATTTTTGAAAAATTTGTATTAATTTTCTAAATAATTGTTTAAATTTAGAGTTATTTAAATTCAAAAGACAAATATATTTCAATTTAAGAGTTTTGATTTAAAATTTAAAGTTTCATTCCTAAAAATATAAAAAATGGTTCAAGTTTTAATTAATTTATGGATTAAAATAAGTAATTTNTCATTCTAGAGAGAAAATTGAACGTGTTAATGTTGTTATAAATGATGATGGAACTCTTAGTTTCCAAGAAAAGCGATCTTATGATTTTAAACCTGAAATGTCCAATGGTTTACGCCAAAGTGACCAATTATACGTTCCGAATTTACCGATGTTGGTTAGTTATTAATTTATTGATTAAAAATAGATTTATTTTTAACAAATTTGATGTAATTTAATAGGGAACAGTTGCAATGGTCCGTGAACTTCATTTCATGGCGAGAATGGGGGTTGCCAGCGTTTTTCAAGGGCTTAATACTAAAGCTTTTATCAAAGTTCCGGCCCATGGTTTTATTTGGGGATATGATGATTCCTTCTTTTCTTTAGTTAAAAGTCTTTTAAGTTTCCAACGGGAGTTACCTTTCGAAAAATTCGGACTTCTTGCATCGGTAAGTTCAAAAAAACAATCGTAAAAATCCGTCGAATTAAATTATAATTTGATTAACAGAAAAACGGAATATCTAAAGATAGAATAACTATCGATACTGGAATACACGATTTAAATAATATTGGTAAAATTGTAAGATTAAATGGAGAAAATAAAATGTCTCATTGGTCCACCGAAGATTGTAACAGTATTGATGGAACTTTAGGAGCATTTTTTTCTCCATATACTGTTATGGAAAAGAAACCTTTAGGTTTATATCAAAAGGATTTATGCCGAAAATTAATCCTTGATTTCCAGGAAGAAGTAACTCTAATGGATTCATACAACGCTTACAGGTATATATTTAAAAAATATATATTTTGAAAGGGTTTTAATTTAGATTTGTTGTTCTGCAGATATTCACCACCTGCAAATAATTTTGCGCATCCAGATTTTGAACCAAAGAATCAATGTTATTGTCATCTGGAGACAGGGACATGTCCTCCTCATGGAATAATTAATGCAACTCCTTGCGCATTTGGACCTGCATACTTAAGTTTTCCTCATTTCTTGTACGGAGATGAGAAACTTCATCAACATGTTAATGGATTACATCCAAATGAAGACTTACATAAGAGTTTTATTGACGTACATCCAACTTTTGGATACTCAATGGCTGGATGGACTAGATTACAATTAAATATGCTGGTAAGTTCTTCCTCAAATATCCAAATTTAAATTTTTAACTTATTATGTCTTTAATAGGTAAGAACTTCCTTTGGAATTCCACAAGTTGATATATTTGAAGATGAAACTATGCTTCCAATTGCTTGGTTTGATTCCGTAAGTAATTAAAATGGAAAAAAAAAAAAACTAATCAATTGATTAATTATTTGATTGAACACTTTCAGGGTATTAATGCTGAAGATATGCCAGAAAAAATTATAGATATTTTCAACTTCACAAGCAACACATTACCAATGATTAAGACAATTTTAAAATACGGAAGTCTTCTAATGTCTCTTGTAACATTTTTAACAATTTTCATCATAATCCAAGGACGCCTAAGAAGTCGAAGACCTATAAGAACAATGGGCCGTCGTATTCCACCATTCCAAAGAAACATATCAGGCTTAAGTACACTTATAAATTAATTGTTAATAACAAATTTTTGAGAATATATTTGGTTGAAGAAAAAATGGTTTTTTTATTGTTTAATAATAAAATTTGATTAATTTATTTATGTTATAAGACTGATATAGTTGCTGAGCAACTGATATTATTTATATTATAATTAATTATTAATTTTACGATGTATTTTTAAGTGTAATTAGCTTCATGGATTATTTTTCATTTTCAGGGATATTAATAATTCGTAAAGCTATTCATATTTTGTTGTATTTTTTATGTATCATTCATTTTTGTAAATAAATATATTAAAAAAACATTTATTTATTTATTTC
>CM008232.1:223905-237698 GCA_002278615.1 Pogonus chalceus
TTAAAGGTATGGCTTCGTATGCCACGTCCACCACCACCAGAAATGCCCGAATCATTGAAAAAGAAGCTCCAAGCTAAGGGTGAATTATAAAAATACTTAAATTATAAATAAAAAAATTAAAACGTAATCATTCGAAAGAACAACAAATAAGTAATGTTACCAAGAAAAAAAAATCAGTCGATTTATGATGCGTAGTAAAAGAAAATTGTTCGAAAAATTGTTATTTATAAGTTGTAGTCAATTTTAATTAAATAATAACAACAGGAAACATTTTATTAATTTTATTGATTAGAACAAATTATATTTTTTTAATTTTTTTTCGCGCTTTTCGATCAGTATTTCATTAAACAGAAAAACTTAATTTATCAATTTTAGATTATTCTGTATATAATTTAAATAAAATATTACAGTTTATATGTTCATTTTAGCTGCAGTTACCTTTTCTTGCGAATCCTAGATTGTTCTGCGATAGTTGCATCTTAGTAATTATTTTTAACCATCTTAGGGACTTACAAATTTAATATTTCGCGATAATTACTTCGCTGAAGGACTTAGAATCTTAGGAAATCCAACCTAATCTTGTAACTCAAGATAGATTGCGAAATAACTGCTTAATATTGTTTCTAACATCTTATAATTCTAACCTTTTTGTTCCCTAATTTACTTTAGTTCGCGATAATTACTTCTCAGAATGATTTAAAATCTTAGAATATCCAGCCTTATCGTGTACCTAAAGGTTTCTTGCGAATTAACAGCTTAAAATTATTTTTAAGAAGTTTTTAGCATCTTAAGAGACTTACAAATTTAATAATCCAAGTTTTTCTTCGTTAAGTTACATTATTTCGCGATAATTACTTCTCTAAAAGACTTAGAATCTTAGAATATCCAGCGTAATCTTGTACCTTAAGATTTCTTGCGAATCTACAGTTTGAAATTATGTCTTTAAGTACTTACAAATTTAATATTTTAAGTGTTTTTGTTAATTTACTTTAATTTGAGATAATTACGTCTTCAGAAGTCTTAAAATCCAGCCTAATCTTGTAACTTAAGATTAATTACAAATTAACAGCTTATAATTATTTCCAAAAAGTTTCTAGCATTTTAGAAACTTAAAGATTTAAAATTACAAAGTTTTTTTTGCTAATTAATTCGCGATAATTACTTCTTAGAATGATTTCAAATCGTAGAATTTTGTAACTCAAGGTATCTTGCGAATTAACAGCTTAAAATTATTTCTAAGAAGTTTCTAGCATCTTAGAATGTCTTAAAAGTTAAATCACAAGTTTTTTTCGTTAATTTGATAATTAATTTGCGATAATTACTTCTTAGAATGACCTAAAATCTTAGAAAATCTAATCATATCTTGTCACTTAAGATTCTTTGTGAATTAACAGCTTGAAAGTAAGTCTTAGAGACTTACAAAGCTTTTTTTGTTAATTAATTCGCGTCAATTACTTAGAAAATCCAACCGTATATTCTAACTGAAAAATCCTTACAAAATAATAGCTTCAAATTATTTCTAACTAGTTTCTAGCCTTTTAGAGACTTCCAAATTTAATATTCTTAGTTTTTTTTTGTTACATTACTTTAATTTGAGATAAATACATCTCAGCAAGTCTTAAAATTCATTCTAATCATGTAACTCAAGATGAAATGAGAAATAACTGCTTAAAATTACTTCCAAAACGTTTCTAGCATCTTAGAAACTTAATTCGACTATAACCTCGCGATTAAAGTAACAAAAAATTAATTTTAACCATATTTATTACTTATATTTACATTTGTACATAATTATTAATATCTAAATGACTAGAATAAATATATCCACTAATAAATAAATATATATCTTCTAAAAACTAATGGCAGCGTTCTTATACATATAATAATGGTCCATTTATCTTAAAAAGTACATCTAACAATCATTCTTCAAACTTGCATTAACATCCTCATGATGTTGCAACTTATGCGCTAAATAATAATGTTTAATAACAAAACTTTTCGAACAAACTTCGCAGATAAACGGTCCAGATTTCTGATGTGTTTTTTTATGTTTTTTTAAATTATCCGGCCGACTAAACTTCTTATTGCAGACATCACACGAGAAATCTTTAACCCCGCTATGCGACGTTAAATGACGTATTAAATGTTCTTTCCTGGAGAACGTCTTCGGGCAATGAATACAATTAAAAGGTCGTATCCCGGTGTGTAATTTCGAATGTTGATATAAATGCTCGCGACGTTTAAAAACCTTTTCACACGAATCACATTTGAAATGTTTAATTTCTACCGCATCGTTTTTAATTTGATTGTTATTTATATTGTTTAAAACATTATCGTCGTTTTTATTTTTATTATAATCGGCGGGTTTTAATAAAACTTCTTTTAACTTATGTATTTCTTGTTCCGGAAGTCCTGATTCAACTAATTGTTCTATATCAATATACATTAACGCTTGTGGTTGCATTAAATTCGATTTGATAATATTTAAATCAGTGTTAGTATCTAAATTATTTAATTTATTATTAATAATCGGTTGAGGCGTCGTATTATTGTAATTAGGCGTCGATGTAAGCGTCGTAAATTGAATCTGAGATGTTGTTTCTTTAATATTTGAAGGTACTTTCGAGTAATTTGGAAGTTTATTTGGTATATTCGGAAGTTCTAAGTTATAAAATTGTTGTGATCCGTCTTGTAAGATATTTTGATTTGTTATTATATTATCTGGGATGGTTTTTTTGGGGTTGCTTTGCGGTAGAACTTCAAGCTTCGCTTGACCAGAATCTTTAACGTAAACCTGGAAGTTTTAATTAATAAACGACGCATTTACTTCATTAATAACATGTAAATACCTTTCCAGCTTTTTTAAAATCGTCGGTAAAACGAAAATTTGAAAAATAACTTGACAGCATTGATTCAGAGTTAATACAGTTTTGTCGGAAGTTGTAACATTGTTCTAAAGCTTCAATACAAGTTGTACAAACGACTTTTGGTAGATAATCGTGTTCGCAGACCTGTAATTAAGTGTTTTAAGTGTTTTTTTTAATGATTTATTAATAGTGTATTTACCAATAATGGAAAACAACTTTGTATTTTTTGTTGTAATTGCATTTTTCGACCTTCATCACGGAATATATGAATTTTATCTTTANATAATTAACACGCTTGTATCCAGTCATTATTACGCGTAATTAAATAAAATTTATTAAATTTTGACATATAGTTTAATGACAGATAAACAAATCCATCAAGAATTGTTGCCAACGTATAATAAATTAAAGAATTTCTAAATAACTTGGAAAGGATGTTCATAGATGGCAGGTAATTATTTTTATTTAAATAAATTGAATTTAAAGTCACCCGGGGAAAAAACAAAATATAAAAATGTCGTAATTTCGAAAATGAATAATTTTCTTTATAATAAAAATGCAATTTTTCTTTAAATGGATGGAAATTTAGCAATTTAGCTCTTATGTTAGTAAATAATTAGGTTTATTTTTTGAATACGAAGTAGAAATCGTTAACCAAGAAGGTTGTAAGGTTGTGATTGGACAAACAAGTATTAACATCACAACATGGACGCATTTCATTGGTAAGTTATGACGTGTAATGACATGTGATTGGTGGAAATATACACCAAGTGAGAGGAACATTTTATCTCTGTTTCATTCGACCTAAAAATAAATTTCATTTGTGATCACAACGCTATACAGAACAGTACGGTTACCATATCTATGAACAATAATGCGTAATATATATTAAATATTATAAAAAAATATATTTATAGAAATTTCTGTCCCTTCTAATTGAAATAACTCTAGGACAGAGATTACATTTATTAGTGAATGAGTGAACTATGCCATTATCTAACTATCCTAACTGGTGAAATAATTGCCTATGAAAATGGCAACTTATTGTGATAATACAAGGTTTGAGAATTTTTTACGAAAAGAACTTAACAAAGCCTCAAATGTTAGGCTTTTTATTTAAAAATACAAAATACGCTAAAAATATATTCAGATTTTAATCAAAACGGTTCAAAAACACAAATCAATAAAACGAATATATCATGCAATATACTTCGGCCATTTTGATACCTTCAAAATTTCTAACTTATAAAATTCAATTTTAAACATTTCTATTTAAAATCGAAATGAATAAATCAAAATTTATTGTGAAACCATATATAATAAATCGATTTTTAATAAATCGCCTTCAATTAAATCAAATTAATTTTACTTATACAAATTTTTTTTTTATAATAAAAATAAATAAATTATATATGTCAAGGTATAAATAAAAAAATCTAATATATTTTTAGCATATTTAATCGAAAATAGTTGTTTATATATTTATAAACCAAAAAAAAATTCAATAATTTATGACCTTTTCTTCAAATTAAGGTCAAATCAATCATATATGGCTGTCTCCTAAACAATGAAACTTACATTTAGTAAGAATTTAGTATGTTTATTTATTTATGCATGAAGCACGCCATACATAATTAATTGCTTTTTTTATATTTATTATTACATAAAAAATAAATTGGTGATGGTTTAAATTACAATTAGTAGCTCCTTTTATATAATTTCCATAAAAAACTTAATACAAAATATTTCGAAAGCAGCCATACCTTACGTATTATTTTATACGCGCCATCTATCGACGTTTGCAAACTTAACGTCGATAAAGTTGTTTTTTAACTTATTAATGTCATTTTAAACGTCAAAATTATTTTTAATTAGTGAAAAAACTGAAGCAGTTGATAAAGAAACCGCTGAAAATCCTGATTTAGAAGACGGTGAAATTGAAGATGACGATGACGAAGAATTACCGGTTGAAGAACCGGTTGTTAATGATGTTAAAGCTACGCCGCAGATTTTACCTGCCGCTGTTCCTACAGGTATTTCGGGAATACCTTGCGTCGATGTTCCCTAATTTTAATTAATTTATTTGTTTTTGGTTAGATGTTACTTTATTTACATCACCAGCTGGTGATAAAGATAAATCCAAGCGTCATAACTCTGAAAGGAAGTTAACTGAAGCTGAAAAATGTGTCAGGATGTTACATAAAATGGAACGGGAGGCCCGGGAACGTCGGGAACGCGAACGACGACGGGAACAGCTCAAAGGTATTTAGGAATTTCATTGATATTTCGTAATTTCGGGTATTTTACTGTCTCTATTATGCAATTAAACGATTTATTTTGACTAAATACACCTCTACTTAGATAATATAACATAATTAAACAAATTGAAAGTACTTTAAAGATTTAAATTGCAAAAAAATATAGTTTAAAATACTAAGATTTAAAATTTCCCAAGAAATTTGCACTTGAAATTCGCAAAAATCGCTTAAAAGCCAAACAAATTTCGGGGCTTAATAAAAAATACAATTTTTAATCGCAGACGATTGGGCGGGCAACATCGAAAAAGCAATCGCAAGCGTCTTAAAAAAAGAACGCCACAGCGCCAGCGGTGAAGACGACGAAGAAGACGACGATAAAAAACGCGGTCGTAAGCGTAAAAAAAAGGAACGCGAACGCAAAAAGAAACATCGCAAAACGGAACAATCCCCTAAAGAAGACTTCGACGAAGACGAAATGCTAAATGTTCGGGGCGCTAGCCCCGAATCTAAACTCCAACAACAACAACAACAGCAACAACCCCAACAACAACAACAACAAAAAGAATCTTCTCCATTTCAAGATAATGAACATGGCTACGAAAGCTATGATTCTGAAAATGATTCTGATCCGTATAATCATCGCCAGACGAAACGCGGGTTTGATAGAGATCGTAAAAGAGATCGTAATCGAAATAGGGAACAACGTAGAGATCGTAAAACCTTTAGAGAAAAGAACAGTCGAAAAAAAGAAGAACAACGGCCACAATTACAAGACGCTAACAGCATTTGCATGTTTTACATGCAAGGAAAATGCCACAAGGTAGAAAACCAATCAATTTCAATCAAATTTTATGATAATACAAGTTATTTTTATAGGGGGATGAATGCCCTTATTCCCACGACGCCCTTCCACCTATGAAATTGGAATTATGTAAATTTTATTTGATGGATTGTTGCGCGAAGCGCGATAAATGTTTATATATGCATTCCGAATTTCCTTGCAAATATTATCACACCGGTTTGAAATGTTTCGCAAAAGATACCTGCAAATTTGCGCATGGAAAACCTTTAAGTGATAGTTTAAAACAAGTCCTACTTAAAGTAATAAACCAAACAATATTTAAAAACGATATTTAGTAATATAAATTAAATTTCCAGCACTTAGAAACCGCGCCGAAAGAAATTCTAGGTGAATTTCCGCGGCTAAGCCGCGAAGGTGCCCAACACATGGTCAACGAAACCCAAAAAAACTTGGAAGTCCAATACGGAATCAAAAACCCTCAACCACCAACCCAAACAGATAAAACAGCAATCCCATCATTATTTGACATAACAATTCCAATGCCACCAGAGCTTATGAACCAATCCTCCGACGATAAACCAAAATCATCAGAAACCCCAGCTCCGAAGGAGAAAAAAGTCCGCCAAACCCGTTGGAATGATGAACCCCCAGTTCCTGTAACAATTCCGATGTTAAACCCGGCTTTCGCCGGGAATATCGGCGTCCAAAACATGTTCCCGCAGTTAAACCTCCAGGATCAACAAAAACTACAAGAATATCAAATGAACTTTCAAATGAAAGGTTTCTACAGCGAACAAGATCAAGACATGCGAATTAACACTAACGGTGACGTTGATATGAGGACATTACCGCAAATTATTCAGAAACCACCTGAAACGCAATTAAATTTCGAACAATATCGTCAAGATGCGAATTTAACATCACAAATAAGTGATTCTAAAAACTTGGAATTATCGAAAATGGATGTAGATATACGGAATTTCGGTGGTAGTGAATGTTCCTTACACATCGTGGAAGAAAATCCATCGAATTCCGCTTCGAAAACTGATTTAACAAGTTCTAACAGTTCGACAAGTTTAAAAAAAGATAATTACGATATTGCTTCAGATTCAAGTGTCCATAAATCTGATAATGATTTAACTATCGATGAGAAACCAAGTTAGTATTCTAAATTAAATTAAATTTAATTGATTCCTTTGATTGATTTTGGGGTTTTCTAGGTGATATTAATATTCCAAGCAGTTTACCGAAAAAACAACGCGAATTGTTTCTTCGAATACAAGCCCAACAGAAAGAAAATCCACCAGAGAAAGAAGAAAACAATGAAGTATCAATCAATAACGATGAAGATTGGTACAGTAGTGATGACGAAAATGATCCGTTATCGAAAATGGTTATCCATCTGGTAAATACACTTAAAATTAATCATTAAATCATATAATAACAATTTAAATTAACTATAGGAAGATGAAGAAAACCCAATACGTATCGAAGAAGACGACGTCGAAGAAAAAAAAGTATTTTCCCCACCAATGATAACAATGAAACCCGTCGAAGTCTTCGATAAACTTGGTGATTTATCGAAAATCGATATCTCAGATGAAGTAACTAAACTACTACAAACAATGAAAGGCAATAACACCACCTCCAGCGTATCTCCAACGAGTGAACCCAAAAAATCACGCGATCCACGTCAAGCGAAACTTCTAGAGAATGAAATCACCTCCCCAAATACTTCCACCAACTCGCATTTAGATCCGCGGATGATTTCCCGCGCGTCGTCTAACCCTTCAACGATTTCCTCGTCGACGTCTTCGTCGTCGTCGTCGTCTTCGACGACGACTTCTAAACCTGAACGTAGATTATCAACATCACAACGTGTGACAATCTACGAGCAAGGTATCATAAATCCGGAGGAGAAAAAATCGATTTTTGAGCATGCCGGGAAAGCTGGAATTGATTTAGGTAAATCAGACGTTGATTTACGGAATTTGAATGATTTAGATATGCGTCAAAATTTCGGTGATACTGACCTTCGACAACAAAGTAAGTTTATAGTTTTAAAACGTTTTGAAATTACGGTTTTTAATTGTTTTTTTATGTAGTGTTAGGACGACAAGATGTTGATTTGCGACAGTTAGGGCTTCCGTTTAAAGCTATGCAGAATTATACACCAGCAACTGAAATTGATGCTAGTATTGGATCTCATAGTCAAATGTCTTATAAAGTGCATGTTGTTGATATTCCACGACCTGATTATACAGGTTTAAAGTTAACACCGCAAGATCCCCAGGTATACTTCCAAAAAAAACTTTTAAAAAACATTTTTAAACATAAATATTTCAGGTTAAATCCGATCCAAGATTACGAAAAATCTTCCGAATACCGTCAGTGGAAGAACGAGACAGTCCAGCAAGTCCTAAACCAACTGTAACATCTCCGAAACCTGCCCGGCAGGACCCTAGACGACGTAACGTCCCATCAGAACCTGAAATACCCCAAAATAAACCAGATACCGCAAATATGACTTATAACCAACAGTTACAACTTCTACAAAATTCAGTTTTTTATCAAAGTTTAACAAGCAATCAAAAATTAATGTTAAACCAGGAAATTGCATCGAAAGGTGATCAAAACACGAAGAAAGATGCAATTTTATCAAATATTTTATCGTCGTTAGGAATAATTAAGAAATTAAATGATACTAGTGGTTACGCAATGGATATTTTAAATAATATTAATTCATTAGTGCCAAATATAAACCCAATACTAGGGCCAATGAATCCACCGAATGTAGGTATGCCCCAAATGCCGTTAGCCCCAAATTTAATGCCCCAAAATATGCCAATCGGATTAAACATGAACCAAAATGTACCAAACCCTGGAATAACCCCAAACTTAGGCCCAGGTCTACTAGGTGCAGCACCTGGCTTAGGTTTAGGACCACCGAACATCCCCCAAAATGAATTCCCAATTAATTTCGACCCCCGGAACGGGGGTCTCCTCGGCCCGGCGCCTTTTCAAAATTTCCAGGAAAACCAAAATTTCCAATACAACGACGAATTTTACCCAAATAACGAGGAAAATTGTAACTTTTCGGGGCATAATTTCCCTCGGGAACCTAATCAACCCCCTCCACAACAACAACAACAACAACAGCAACAACAAAGGAATAATTTTAGAATTGATAGGAATATGAATAATCGACGGGGTGGTAGAAACTATAATAGGAATAATAATAGGAATTTTAATAGGAATAATAATACAAATCATAGGAATAGAGATAGGACAAATCGAAGCTATACACCTCCATAAAAACCTTTTTTTATTTATATAATTATGTAATAAATCATTTAGATAGACGACGACTTTTCTAGTAGGCTGTGAATATCTTCCCCTTCCACTGCCTAAATTAATTAATTCATTTGTTTCGAATGCACCAACCCCTTTTCACTTCTTGTTATATATATTTATTACTTAAAAAAAAACAAATAAATTCATTTCATTTGATATTAATAATTACAAATATTTTTTTATTACTATTAATTAAATATTTATTATTTAAGATTTATGTAAAATATATTGTAAATATAAGTTTTAATAATGATTTAATTAGTTTTAATGTAAATAAGATATACATATGTTAATATTAATAAGTTTTTTATATATATTATGTAAAAAAATAAATAATTTAATAATTAATAGATCGTGAACCTGCCTTTAATTTTTACAAAAAAAACGAACGCAGTTATTTCGACATATTTATTAATAAAATAATTTTTAACGATATTTATTATTAAAATAATTAATTAATAATAATTATACAACGTTTTAATCTATTAATTAATTAAATTATTTATTTATATAAAAATTTAGTAACATTTACTTTAAAACACTTTAGAGTTAAACTTGGTTATGTTAACGCACCCTAAAATAATGGGTGTGACTACAATATACAAAAAACTGACAAAGGATAATTTCTAAACGTCATAATTAATTAAATATAACATAAAAAACAATGTGTTACATTTTAAACATAAACAACACAAACGTTACATTAATTAAATATAATAAATGACAACTGTCACTTAAAATTTTAAGGTTAGAAAACAAATAATTGTTTTGCACAAAAATTCACATACTATTGATCGTATTACACCATACAAAAAAGTACGAATAATTAATTGCATGTTATATATTTATTATTTTTAGGTAAAAAATGACTTCTTTACGGAAACGCGTTAGTAGTTATTTCAGACAATTAAGTTTTCATAATGAACCCCGAGAAAAACGCCACAGTGTTAACGAAAATTCATTTGTTAATAAATACTTATTAGGGTAATTATTGACGTTGTTAACTGTGAAATTATTGCTAAGGGATGTTTATTTTTAGGCAAATTAAATTAAAAGATGGCCCACCGGTGTTGTATGGTAAAACCCCAAACGATTTACCGAATTTCGAGCTAGGGGTGTACGGAACAGGGGCTGAAAACATAGTCGGATGTGCTACAGGTCCAAACGGAGGCCTCACAACCGTTAAACGTATCGAAAAACACTTATCAATCACCGAAGATGATATCGACTACATTGATACTCAAGACGAAACACGTATGTACAATAAAACATAAAAATTCTTCCTAAAAATCACCGCTTGATACAATTAACATTTACTTTTCTAAAAACTAACAATATTTCAGTTGAACAAACCTCTTTGCAACCGCTTCGAAATAATTTAGATAATACACCAATGAAAATCAAAGTTGCAGGACAAATATATTTAGTTACCAATACAATAAAAAAAAATTCAAACCGTAAATCACGTAGTTTAGGTAGTTTACAAGATTTAACATTAGATACCAACGTAGTAAGCACAAATAATAATATTGAAAACCCTTCTATTGATAATAAAATCTGTGATAGTCATAATACTGATACCAAAGTAACTGAGACATTAAGTTATCCATTAAGTAAATCTAAAAGTGCTGGAAGTGCAATCGACCGTAAAAAGAAAGGGAAAATAAAACGGTTAAACGAACGACCTGGAATTCAGGGTAATATAGCATTATCATGTTGGCATTTTGGCTTATTAACAATTGCATGAATACTACTAAAATACATTTATTTAAATATTAAAATACATAAATATATATAGGACAAGAACAACAACAAACAACAACAACCGAACAACAACAACTTCCAAATATCTGGAACAGAAAAACCGACTTAGTGTACGGCATTTCTGACTCACTTTACGATACAAATCAAGTAACGAAACTAAAAAACGGGAATCCCATAGCAGATTGTTTCGGAATAATCGCGCGAAACGATTCCGCAATCTTAGCGCTAGCTGATGGTGTTAACTGGGGTAAGTCTACTAACATAACAACCCAAAAAAACCCTAAATTTAATAATTTCCAGGAGAAAAAGCATGCATCGCTGCTAAAAGCGCAATCCATGGTTGTTTATACTATTTAAATAAAACAATCTTCGATGATACATCTTTATTTAACTTCAACGAAACGTTACTAAAAGAAAATTCCCCTATAAATACTAATTTCACATCAGTGGAAACCTTAGAAAATAAAATAACAAACACTAATGAAGTATTCGTTGCATTATTACGCGCGTTTAACACCGCGCATAATTTAATTTTAGAAAACGATGGAATGTTAACAACTTTAACTGTTGCGATAGTTCTTCCGTTAAAATCAACTAATTATAAAAAAACCGATAAAAATGAGAAATATATCTGTTGTGTTTGTAATGTTGGCGATACTTTAGCGTATATTTATTCCCCAACGGTTGGTATTCGTGAAATAACTAAAGGATCTCATGATGTGAACTCAAATCGCGATATGCGAGATGCTTTAGGCGCACTTGGACCTGTCGATGGAATAAACCCGGAATTAAATAATTTAACGTTATCTGTAACAACTTTAAATCCTGGAGATATTGTTATGATCGCTAGCGATGGATTAACGGATAACTATGATCCGACTGTCTGTAAATTTACTGTTAATCAAAATCCGAATGATGCAAACAAACAAAATAAAGTTTCAACAACGAAAGAAACAATAATTCAACCTAAAGGTATGTTATTTATTTAATTAATTGATTGATTAATGTATTAATTAATCGGATTAATCAGAAAAGGCCGCTTCGCGGCCCCCTCGTCCTACTAAAACATCAATAACTCCTCGTGCAACTCCATCTAATGTCAGTCGACTCGCTAAAGACACATTAAAATCATCTAAAAGCTTAGAAACTAAAAAGCCCGCGCATAACAACCGCCATGAATCTGCAGTTAAATCAAAATCAGGTTGGTTGTTAAATATTAATATAAATTAACAATTAATTTGCAACTAATTTCAGATAGTACAACCCGAAACGTCGACGAACCAGACCTATCAAGCAACCCATTAGTAGCTCAATTCATGTTAAACAACGCTGTAGATAAACCATCCCAATCAAACAACACCACGAATATAGCACCAAATCAACAAAAAAACTACCGTAGAGTTGTTTCCATGGTAAACCCAAAAACCGAAACGAATTTATCATCAGATAAAGAAAATAAAACCTCAAAAAACTTAAATCCCCTAGCGAAAAGTAGCTCCACAAGTCGCGTTTTAAAACTATCAAAAACCAACTCGAACTTAAATCAATCACAACCGTCGAAAATGGGGTTTTTACGTTCGAAAACTTCAATTGATTTTAGTACTCAACAGTTGGTACGCCCGGTACATATAAACCGTAATGAAGATGGCCTACCGTTTGTTAGTCCGATTCAAAAATACGAGTTAACGTTACTATTAATTGAAGATATTTTAAAACGGGGAATCACAGGTCGCGAAAATCCATGTTTAACCGCGAAAATTCTATGCGAAAATTTAGTTAAATACACTATTAGTATAACTGCCGCGAAGCGGCACACCTTGGAAGATAAAGATTTATATTACGACCAAAAAAACGAAGTTTTAATTGAAATATCCGCGCGCGAGAAAAAAAACCGTCGACGTCGATGCCTCGAAAAAATACAAAACCTACCAGGGAAATTAGATCACGTCAGTGTTGTTGCATATAACGTTGGCAACACTGTTTATTCCGAATAATAATAATTTAATTTATTTAAACAATTAATAATGTGTCATAGTTATAGGTACAAATAATCCGCCATATTTGCATTTTATTTAAAAAAAAAAATAATTTCTCATAAAATGGTGCATTTATTTTAGATCGCGCTTTAATGTTTTATGTTTGTATGTACTAATTGTTTTTGTTTTTATATATATATTTAATAAATTGTAAAAGTGCAATATACAATAAATAAATAAAAATATATAGTTGGCAACACTACCTGTCATTTCTATAACAAACGTCAAATATATATTTGACATTTCAACTACAGTTCTATTGACATATACTTGTGTTAACAATGTTTTTATTATAAATATAATATTTTAAAAGTAAATTCTTGAGTAATTTTATAAATAATGGCACAAGAAAACTCTGATACATCATTAAAAACAAAAAAACCATCAGGTTAGTTGTTAAATTAATTATTTTTTAAATATTTCGATTGACCCACCTTAAAAAAAACTATTGATTTTTCATTTAAATGTCATTATTTATTGATTATTTACTTCCAATCAAATGTTTTATTATTTAAAACAAAAATTACTTCATAATTATGATCGAAAAAGATAAATATTGTATGTATTTTATAGTTTAAATGTTAATTTTATTATTTTTCTTTATTGATTTAAGGAAAAATAATATAATTAACATATATATTATAGTTTAATAATATTTGGTGAGTTATATATTGATTTATTTGTTGTTAAATCGATTGATTATTGAATATTT
>NEEE01029155.1:0-10489 GCA_002278615.1 Pogonus chalceus
TTTTTTTTTTCTTAATTTATAATATAGGTACATATTCTATTAATAATAACTTTGTGATCCTTTTTTATTCATATTTTAATGTAAAAACATTAAATAAAATTAATTTGAGTTTCGTGTATTTGACATATTGACAAAGATTTAGAAGTTTCCCGTTCGTACGGGTGTTGAAGTCTCCTGCATATGCACTAGCAATACGAGTTTTATGCAGTTTGACGTATATTTTTAATGTCTTGGAACATGTTTAATAAAATGCATTGATTTAGTTGTAATATTAAAGGTGAAATGTATTGTATTTGTTTGTTATAGATACAAGCCCAGTCCCCACATGGAGGGATCGGTTATGGTATAAAACGTGAGATATTTTTTCTAAATTTAGAGGACGGTTACTTTGGTTGTCAAGTTAACGAATCGACTGATGTATTACAACTTTACGAATTATCGAAATTATGCGATGGCCGAAATGATTGTTTTCGAGGTTCAGATGAATTAAGAAGGGAACTTAAGTGCACTAGTAAGTATACTTGACTAGGAAATAACCTTTTCAGATACAATGTTTTTTTTTTATATATAAGAGAAATATTTGAAGAAATTAGAGATGAATATATAAAATGTAAAATTGCACGCACTAATATAACTGTATCCCAATTAGACTTTCATGTAAATGCATTGATCCGTTAAAACTGAAGGTTAACTTGTTTTTATCAGCACGCAAACGAACCCTAATGTCGATTCTTGATTCAAAATAAACAACAAAAGAACAACAAAATGAATAAAACGAAATGTTTTACTGACCGCTGTAACAATGTTCTATACTCGATCTCTTGGAATTGACACTATCATCACATATATTTATTTATTTTTCAATCCATCTACCAATTAAATATAAATGACATTTTTTCAATGACCAAACCGGATTGATTATTATATTTATCTTGTTTAATAACCATTGCGATTAACAGTTATTATTTGCTTAAAATAACTTTGAACAAATCATTTTCATCATACCTACATTCTTTGAAATAGAAAAATTGATGTTTAATTGAATTTTTTCCTCTGATCATCAATTATAATAACATCGAAAGTAATGTGTCATTTAAAACAACGAAAACCTTTCAATCATTGTCATTAATAAAAGATCACTTTGTATAATCATTGACAATCAAGTTAATAGATTATAATTTAACAGCATTTGTAATAATAAAAAAGCATATTAGTAACAATTCGCAAGGCTCAATACGATTATAATGTTGCAATGTCATTATTAGGGTCAACAACATCCTACCATCAACCATCATTCTTGAATGCTTCAACCATTACCGTGGTAGTTTGATCTTTTAATGTAACATTATCTATTGAATTAATTATGAACATACTCAGAAAAATATAATCATTACTTACAAGTGAATCTTAATTTCACAGTAAGTAATAACTATAATTTCATAACAATTCAATTCAATGCCTCTTCCATGAATTTTCAGTAATATCCTTTACAGTTAGTTTGAAGCATCATTTCTGGATTAAATAAGTATGTGATTGATTTTAGGCGATTGCAAAAAAGACGATGGTACACTGTGTCAGAATGGTGTTTGTCTAGATGGACAATGCCATTGTAATGACGGATTTGGTGGTTGCAGTTGTGAAGTACCAGGTACTATTTCTTAAGATGTTATAAATAAATATGTATATATAAACTATATACATATATTTAATTTATTTTAGATGAAAACGAATGTAAATATCGACCATGTGATGTTTTCGCTCATTGTACGAATACATTAGGTAGTTTTCAGTGCACTTGTTTCCCAGGATACGCTGGTGATGGTTTCCATTGTGAAGGTATAAATTTGTATTTGCAATTAAGAGACAAAGTTAATTAAATTAAAAAAAATGTATTTTAGACATAAATGAATGCGATAATCCAGCAGTAGCTGCTAGATGTGTAGAAAACGCAGAATGTTGTAATTTACCTGCACATTTTCTTTGCAAATGTCTTCCTGGATATGAAGGAGATGGTGAAGCTCTTTGTACAGGTATAATTTTAATAAAATAAATTGAGCATTGCATATATAACTACTTTTCTTACTATTATTATTGTTATTATTATAGATATAAACGAATGCGAACATCCTAATGCTTGCGGTCAAAATGCAGTTTGTCATAATACTCCCGGAAATTATACATGCTTATGCCAAGACGGTTTCATAGGAAATCCATTTGATGGGGTAATATATATTTTTATACATATATCAATAATTGATTTAAATTTAACAATGAATTTATAAATTTTAGTGTGTTGATATAAACGAATGTAACGAACAGAATGCTTGTGGACCTGGTGCTATTTGCACAAATACCGTTGGTGGTCGACAATGTTCTTGTCCACCAGGTTATGAAGGTGATGCGTATACTACAGGTTGTTACGATGCTGATGAATGTGCCCGATCACCTTGCGGTAGAAACTCTCTTTGCACAAATCTTAAAGGAGCTTACCAATGTGCCTGTATGCCTGGATTTACCGGAGACCCAAATAATTTATGCGAAGGTTTGTAATAAATATTGTGTATTATACAGTTAGAAATGTATGTACATATTTTTAACTTTATAACAATAATTTATTAATAATATTAATAATTTATGGTAAATGTTCTAATAAACGCTAAAACTAAAAAGCGCCAAATAATATTTGTATATTGCAAATTAATTATTACATATACATATATGTATTTATAAATAAACATGAATAATATAATAATAATAAATAATATTCATATATCATACAGATATTAACGAATGTACATTGAATGGGGTGTCTCCATGCTCATCTAACGCTAAATGTATCAACACTAATGGCAGCTATAAATGCGCGTGTCCTGAAGGATACACCGGCTCAGGAACTCAAAATGATCATTGTTTAGATATAAATGAATGTGGTCGTGCAAATGCTTGCGGTATTAATGCCCGGTGCATTAATGTACCTGGTTCATACAAATGCATATGTCCGCAAGGATTCAGCGGACAAGGACATTTGTTTTGTGAAAGTTAGTTTTATTTTCATTTTAATGTGTTTGCACCAATTTATTTTCATGTTTGATAAATACACTTTTGTTTATTACTTCTTACAGTTTACTCTTGTAGCTTGCCTCTGTTCTTGTCTTGTGCAAATATGTTACTTCGTAGATTTGAAACTCTTCTATTCTTTCACGTTATTTCTATAAATGTGGCACTGGTTTCTACAATATTCTATGTATTTAATACCTTCACTATTGAAGGGCATATTTATATAAATAATATTATGTTTAGATATAAACGAATGTGAACGAAATCCATGCGGTGAAAATACAATATGTACAGATACTGTTGGTAGTTTTATTTGTTCTTGCAAAGAAGAATATACAGGAGATCCATTCAAAGGATGTGTGGATATTAACGAATGTGTTGCATTAGATAAACCATGTGGCTTGCATGCTATTTGCGAAAATGCTGTACCAAGTTATAATTGTATTTGTCCTCAAGGATATCAAGCTAGCCCATCTCCGAAAATTGCATGCGAACAAGTAAATATATCAATATGCTTATTATAATATAAAACTATACATCCTAAAAATGATATGCATTTGTATTTATGTTTTAATGATCATTTTAGATTGACGTTAATATACTTTGTAAATCAAATTTCGATTGTACGAATAATGCTGAATGTATAGAAAACCAATGCTTCTGTCAACAAGGCTTTGTAGCTCGAGGAGCTGCATGCGTTGATATTGATGAATGTGCTACACAACCATGTGGACCATATGCCTCATGTACCAATACAGCTGGAGGTTTTCATTGTGAATGCGAAACTGGATATGTGGGTGCTCCACCAAGAGTACAATGTAAAGCTCCTTGTGAAGACGTTAAATGTGGTCTTCATGCTAATTGTAAGCCAGACGGACAAGAAGCTTATTGTATTTGCGAAGAAGGTTGGACCTTTAATCCTAGTGATATTGCTGCAGGATGTATTGGTATGATTCAAGTTGAATATTATATAAAAATATTTTAATAACTTTTTTTTTTAATTAAAGATATTGATGAATGTGATAAAGGACACGGTCCAAATGGTCGTTGTGGGAATAATGCAATTTGCACGAATACACCAGGTAGTTATAATTGTCAGTGTCCACCTGGTTTCGAAGGAAATCCACATTCACAATGTATTGATATTAACGAATGTTCATTACCAAATTCTTGTGGATTTGGTGCTATTTGTGAAAATTTACCTGGTTCGTACAATTGTAAATGCCCAGAAGGTGCCATACCAGATCCTGACCCAAAGATTAAATGCGTAGCTATAGTTACCTGCCAAGTTGATAATGATTGCCCTGGAAATGCTATTTGCGATCATGAGAAACGTTGCCTTTGCCCAGAACCTAATATAGGAAATGATTGTAGACGTAAGATTATAAATTTTATTAATATAAACATATTTATTTATGTACATATATGTAAATTTTAGATCCATGTGAATCTGTATTTTGCGGACCAAATGAACATTGTATGCTAATCAACAACGAAGCTAAATGCTTATGTAGCAGTGGTTTTACAGGATCACATACGGGTTGTGTAGATATTGATGAATGTGCTGGAAATCCATGTTCTCCTGGAGCTGTATGCAAAAATGAACCTGGAAGTTTTTCATGTCAATGCCCTGGTGGTACAAATGGTGATCCGTATAGATCAGGTTGCAGTAAATCAGAGAAACCATTTAGTTGTTCATCAAGCGAGCCCTGTCCTAATGGAGAACAATGCATTACCGATGAATTTTTCGGAGAAAATGTTTGTATTTGTGTTCATGGTTACACCCGGGATCATGCAACTGGAAAATGTAGAGATATAAATGAATGTACTGAATTACGAGATCATCCAACTTGCGGTCTTAATGCTGTTTGCAAAAATTTACCTGGAAGCTATGAGTGTCAATGTCCCCCTGATTTTAACGGAAATCCATTCACGGAATGTATTGAATGTAATACTTTGGAATGTAAATGCCAACCACCTTATAAATTAGTTGATGGCAACTGTATACTCTCTGGTTGCTCTAAAGGCGAAAAATGCCCGACTGGAGCTGAATGCATTACAATCTCTGGAGGAGTTAGTTATTGTGCTTGTCCAAAGGGCTATAGAACACAAACAGACGGTTCTTGTGTTGATGTTAATGAATGCGTAGAAAATCACCAAGTATGTGGATATGGAGCAGAATGTGTTAATAAACTAGGAACATATGAATGCATTTGCCCACATGGTTATAGCGGAGATCCATACAATGGTTTATGTTCACCAGCTCAAAAACGTTGCATTAGCGATAATGAATGTTCTTCTAACGAGAAATGTGTCCAACCTGGTGAATGCATATGTCCACCACCATTCTTCACAGATCCATTTGATGATAATAAATGTAAAAGTCCTTGTGAACGATATCCATGTGGGATTAATGCAAAATGCACTCCAAGTGATCCACCGAAATGTATGTGTGAAACAGGATATAAGGGAGATCCCTTACATGGATGTGTTGATATTGATGAATGCGTTGATACACCATGTGCTTACGGTGCTCATTGTATTAATGAAAAAGGTGGATATAAATGTATTTGTCCTAGAGGGATGACTGGTGATCCATATAAATCAGGCTGTATATTAGAAACTACAGGTCAACCTAAATCAGAATGTGTAAGAAACAGTGACTGTGCGAATACTTTAACTTGTATTGAAGGATCTTGCGTTAGTCCTTGTGGAACTTTACTTTGCGGACCAAATGCTTATTGTGAACCAGAAAATCATGTTGCATGGTGTCGTTGTGCAGTTGGATTTAAAGAAGGACATAATGGAGAATGTATTTCAAGTATGTGTTCATTATAAATATTTTATTTATAAAATTTATTTACATATTTGTATTTTATTTTTATTTTTAGTGTGCGATAATTATGTTTGTGGCAAAGCAGCTCAATGTATAGCTACCGCGACTGGACCAACATGTAAATGTATCGAAGGTTTTATAGGCAATCCATTTCCAGGAGGACAATGTGTACCCGATTTATGTTCTGCAACTAATCCTTGTGCTGAACCAAGTGTATGTATTGGTGGTAGATGTAAACAACAATGCGAAGGGATTATCTGCGGTGTTGGTGCTTCATGTGATAAAACAACAAATAAATGTAAATGTGATCCATATTTCGTTGGAAATCCTGATCTTCTTTGTATGCCTCGTAAGTATAATATGTTTATTAATATCTATACAGATTTATATTCTATTTTTGTATTTTTAAATTAAAGCTTATACCGAACCATCATGTCAGCCAGAATGTGGTAAAAACGCTCATTGTGAATATGGTTTAACAAATCAATGCGTTTGTAATGCTGGTACTAATGGTAATCCTTACGAAGGCTGTAGTGTACAAGAAAGGAAAACATGTTCTACTACAATTTGTGGACAAGGTGCTCAATGCCGAGAAGGATTTAATTCTGTTGAATGTTATTGTCAACCTGGTTTTGCTGGAAATCCATACGTTCGCTGTTATGATGTTGATGAGTGCATTGGTAATGCTTGCGGTCAAAATGCTGTTTGTATTAATACATTGGGAGGATATGACTGTCGCTGTAGAGAAGGTTTTGTTGGAAATCCGTTTGTTTTGTGCTCAGAAAGTTATGGCGGAATTTGTGATAATCCATTGACCTGTAAATGTAACAATAATGTTGTATGTCCATCGGGATACTCCTGTGAAAGAGGAAAATGCAAAAATTCATGCTTTGACGTTCACTGCGGTCCTAGAGCAGGTTGTGACTCTGGTAAATGCATATGTCCACCAGGTTACATTGGAAATCCAAACGATTTAATAAATGGATGTAAATTAAGAGGACAATGCAATAATGACGCTGAATGTAGTGAATCCGAAATTTGTTTTCAATTAGGAAAAGGTATTCGAAAATGTGTTGATGCATGCAGTAAAGTGCAATGTGGGCCTAATGCATTATGCGTTGCTGAGAATCATATTTCATCTTGTATTTGTGCTAATCATTATAAAGGAAATCCAAGTGATTTATCTGTTGGATGTCAACCTGAAGAAAGAACTGCAGGAGAATGCATTCAAGACAGTGATTGCACTGGATTCTCAATTTGTGCTTTAGATATTCTTGGCTATAAGAAATGTGTTGACCCTTGTCAAACAGTTGCCTGTGGTTTACATGAAGTTTGTAAATTAGATGCAGTAGGACATCCAACCTGCCATTGTAAGGGAGATTTCATTTGGAATCCAATTAGTTCATCTTGTGAGAAACCATCTGTACCTACATGTACAAATAACAATGATTGCCCTCAAAGTGCATCTTGCCAACCAGATGCTTTAGGAGTATTAAAATGCACACAAGTTTGTTCTGAATTTACATGTCCTCTGAATTCTCAGTGTATTGCAAATAATCATCAAGGTCAATGTCAATGTCTACCAGGTTTTACTGGAAATCCCAATGATCGCCATGGTTGTAAACCAGCTCTTAAAAACCAGTGTACATCTGATGCTCAATGCCCAGAAACAGAAACTTGTAAAGCAGACAGTAATTCTGGTGCATTTGTATGTAAACCAGCATGTGAATATATAAATTGTGGACCAAAAGCAGTATGTGTTGTTAATAACCATGTAGCTAGATGCCAATGTCCTCCAGGGCCATATGTTGGAGATCCGAATGATCCAACTAGCGGTTGTAAGACAGTACCATGTGTATATAATATCGATTGTCCTCCAACCCAATTATGTGAACGGCTTTCTCATACCTGCCACAATGTTTGCGATGAGGATAGCTGTGGAAAGAACGCTGTATGTATTGCTGAAGATCATAAAGCTACATGCCAATGTCCACCTGGTTATAAAGGGAATCCTATAGCTGAAGTTGAATGTATTACAACTGATATATGTAATCCAAATCCATGCCATAGTTCTGCATTATGTGAAGCAAGTCCATCTGGTCCTCACTGTAAATGTCCAGCAGGACTTGTCGGAGATCCATTTACGTATGGTTGCAGACCAGAAGGCATTTGTTTAAATGGTAATGCTGACTGTCCGGATCACTTAGTTTGCCAACAAGGACGTTGCGTTGATCCATGTAATTCAAAAGTTTGCGGTATCAACGCACTGTGTAAAGTTGTGAATAGAAAACCAGTTTGTTCCTGTCCTGCTAGATATCAACCTAGTTCTACAGGCCCGGAAAATGGTTGTTCACGTATTATAAGTTCCTGTACTTCAGATGTTGATTGTGGCGACGAAGTTTGCTTTAATGGTCAATGCAAATCTGTCTGTAGAAATAACGAAGATTGCTTTAATGGTGAACGATGCATACAAAAAATGTGCCAAATACAATGTGCTTCACATAGTCAATGTGGTCCAGATCAAGCTTGTATGAATAATATTTGCATATTAGGCTGTCGAAGTAATAAAAATTGTCCTTCAAATCAAGCTTGCGTGAATAATAAATGTCAAGATCCTTGTCAACAAGAAAGAATTTGCGGACCAAATGCTTTATGTTCATGTATTCAGCATGCAACTACTTGTAAATGCCCAGTAGGGTTTGAAGGTAATCCCGTTCCAGAACAAGGCTGTGTTAGAGTGCCAACTATTTGTTCAGCCACAAATCAATGTGCTGCAGGACATATGTGTATTGGAAATCAATGTAATTTACCTTGCACTGATAATAGTGTATGTGCAGTTGGAGAAAGATGCGCAAATAACATATGCGTAAAAGTTTGTTATGGAGACAGCAATTGTTTACCAGGAGAAGTATGTCTTAAAGGTATTTGTCAATCTGGTTGTGTTGCTGATTCTGATTGCAAACCAGACCAAATATGTGTTGGTAACAAATGCCGATGTAACAGTGGTTTTATCGCTGGTCCACATGATTGCTTAGATATCAACGAATGCGAAGAACATCCATGTCATGCTAGTGCTCATTGTATGAATACACCAGGTTCATATCGATGTTCTTGCCCGGATGGGACTGTTGGAGATCCATTTATTGAACCCGGATGCTTATTACCTAATCAGTGTCAATATGATACTGACTGCAGCGATAATTTAGCTTGCAGGGGAGGTACATGTACTGACCCTTGTCCAGAAGTATCTTGTGGAACAAATGCTATTTGCAACGTTTTTGATCATAATGCAATATGCGCCTGTCCTCCTGGACATTTAGGCGATGCATATGATTTAACTGTTGGCTGTTTCAAAGTAGAATGTTTGGATAATATTGATTGCTCTATAGATAAACAGTGCGACAAAGAAAGCAATAAATGTATCAGTAAGTGTAAAACTTAAATATTCATAAATAAATTACTCTAATTTTTAATTACTTAAAGGTCCTTGTGATAAAATTGATTGCGGTCGAGGTACCTGCCAAGTTCAAAATCATGTTGGAATCTGCAGTTGTTACGCTGGATACATATTCTCTAACCAAATTTGTACAGATATTGATGAATGTGCTAGTAATCCATGTCATCCAACAGCAATGTAATAATTTGTTATAATTTAAAATCAAAATACGAGTTTCTAATACTTATATTGATAATTATAGTTGCCAAAATACACCTGGAAGTTTCCATTGCATATGTGATAATGGTTTAGTCGGAGATCCTATAACAACAGGCTGTAGAAAACCGGGTGATTGTTTTACTGATACTGATTGCCCTACAACAGCTATTTGCATTGATAATAGATGTAGAAATCCATGTGAAATACCAAATACGTGTGGTCACAATGCTGTATGTACACCTGGTGCTCATGCAGCTACTTGCAATTGTCCTCCATATACCAAAGGTGACCCGAAAGTTGAATGTATCCGCCTTGAATGTACCGATAATAATGACTGTACACAAGATAAAGCATGTGTTGATAATCATTGCATTAATCCTTGTTCGCTATCAAATGTTTGTGGTCATAGAGCTACATGCGTGGCTGTAGGACATGTAGGCATATGCACTTGCGAACCAGGTAGCACTGGTGATCCACTATTAGGATGTGTTCCAGTACAATATTGCGCTACAGATAGTCAATGTCCAGCGGGAACAAAATGTAACAGTGGTATTTGTACTTGTAAGTGTTCAATTATTTTCATAATCTATGTACAATACATAATAAATAATACAACTTATTATATTTTCAGCCTTATGTATAAGCGCCCGTGAATGTATTGGCGATCAGTTATGTATACAAGGTGTTTGCCAACCAACTTGTCGCTCAAATTCAACTTGCCCAGATTTCCAGTTTTGTCACAACAATATTTGTACACAAGAGTTACGATGCAGAACAAATGATGATTGCGCTATAAACGAGAAATGTATTTCTAATGCAATAGGTCAAGCTGAATGCCAAGATGCTTGTCAATTAAAAGTATGCGGTCGAAATGCAGAATGCAGTGTTGAGAACCACGAAGCAAAATGTTTCTGTAAATCTGGTTACCGTGGAAATGCTAA
>NEEE01029157.1:0-11522 GCA_002278615.1 Pogonus chalceus
GGCATGTGCAAACAGGAGTATGGTTTATAACATTACACTGAGCATCGATTCCGCAAGAACCTGGGCAAGGGTCAAAACATTTTTGTCGTATGCATGCTTTACTACTTGAACAATCTTGGTTTATAGTACACTCTGGTCTACAGTTTGGAGGACTACCAATATAATTTTGAAGGCAAGAACAAGAGGCTTGACCATTTATATTACGACATTCAGAATTTGGACCGCAAGGTGATGGATTGCATAGATTTAATATAACTGGTTCATTTTGTTGAGGGGGAGGAGCTAAAGATTAAAAATAAACTTTAACGTTAATTCCCTGTTAATATTATAAAAATAGCACATACGTGGTACTGGATAGCATTGTACGAAAGGATCACCAGTATACTGAATTTCACAACTACAAATTGGATTATGATTGATAACACGGCATTTAGCATTTCGTCCGCAGGTATTCAAGCAAGGATCATTGCATTTTTGATTTATACATGCTTTATTTTGAGCACATTCAGAACTAACAACACATTCCGGTCTACAATTTGGTGGACTTCCAATATATAAAGGTAAGCAAGAGCATACAGGTTGTTCATTAACTATACGACAT
The DNA here is from genome assembly GCA_002278615.1 of Pogonus chalceus. Classification (NCBI taxonomy): domain Eukaryota; kingdom Metazoa; phylum Arthropoda; class Insecta; order Coleoptera; family Carabidae; genus Pogonus; species Pogonus chalceus. The sequence continues at coordinate 602 of NEEE01029157.1, forward strand.
TCTCCATTTATTCCACAAGGAGATGGATTACAAGGATCTTGTGGTTTCGATGGTACTATAAAAAGAAAATATACTGATTTTACTAGAATTTAAAATAAAACTTAACACGGACTTACATTCAATACGTTCTATATTACAATATCTAAATGGATCACCCGAATAGCCAGTTCGACAATTACATTGTGGCAAATGATTTCGTACAGTACATTCAGCGTTTTGACCACAAACACCAGGACATGGGTCCTGACATTTATTACGGATACAAGCAAGAATAGAAGGACAGTCTGAATTTAATACACATTCAGGTCGACATCCTTCGTAAGGATTACCAACATATTCGGAAATACAAGAACAAGATCCTGCATTATTTTGTTCTCTACAAATAGCGTTTGCACCACAAGGTGACGGAATACATGGATTATTTTGTTCTTGTATCTGTGGTACATATTCTGGCACACATTGTGAGAATGGATCACCATTAAAGCCATTAATACAAATACAATTTGGAGTATGACTAACTACACGGCATTCAGCGTTAGCTCCACATGTACCTGGACATGGATCTCGACATTTTTGATTTATACAAGCCAAATGGCTTGAACATTCACTATTGCTCGCACATTCAGGGCGGCAATTTGGCGGTCTACCAATAAATTCTGGTAAACAAGAACAAGATGGGGATTCTCCAGACAGTTGACACAAAGAACTAGGACCACATGGTGATGGTATACATGGATTGACTTTTTGAGGCAAAGTTTCAGCTGTAATAAAAACTTAATAATAAAACTTTTCATTAAAGGTATATCGGTTACGCTTACGTATTGGTAGACAATTAGTAAATGGATCACCGGTATGCTTTGAAGGGCAAGTACATATTGGATTATGATTGACAACCTGGCATTTAGCTCTTATTCCACAAGTTCCAGGACAAGGATCAATGCATTTTTGATTAATACATGCTTTATTCAGTGAACATTCAGTGCTCACTGTACATTCAGGTCTACAAGTAGGTGGACTACCAAAATATCCAGGAATACATGAGCATACTGCTTGTTTATTTATTTCACGACATTGACTGTTTGGACCACAAGGAGATGGGTAACATAAATTAACTATTTCCTGAACTGGTAATATTTTACATTCAATGAATGCATTTCCTGTCATTCCTTGAGGACAGTTACACATTGGTACATGGTTAAACACAGTGCAGTGTGCGTTTTGTCCACAAGTTCCTGGACAAGGATCTTTGCATTTATTATTTATACAGGCTTTATTTCTACTACATTCGGAGCTTAAAACACATTCAGGTCGACAAACAGAATAGGGATCACCAGTATATTCAGACAAACATGTACATACACCTTCTCGGCATATAGCGTTTGCACCGCATGGATTAGGATTGCAAGGGTCTGTTTCTTCAACTGAAGCTAAAATTTTACAATTATTATGAATTATTGCATTGAAAATTAACCTCTTATAAATATCTTACGTTTAATTATTTCAATGGAACAAATTCTAAACGGATCACCAGTATATGGCTTTGGACAGATACAGGATGGTATATGATTAATTATTTGACATTCTGCATTTATACCACATGAGCCCGGGCATGGATCCTTGCATTTATTATTTATACAAGCTTTGTTGCTTGGACATTCTGCGTTTATTATACATTCAGGTCGACAATTTGGAGGACTGCCAATATAATTTTGTAGGCAAGAGCAAGATGGTATATTGCCAATATTTCTACATTGCGAATTAGGTCCGCAAGGAGATGGTATACAAGGATTTATCTGTATTGAAGTTACCTCTTGCAAAATTGGCGATTCTACATTTTAAAATAAATAAATTTGTATATTTGTTCATATTGTATTAATAAGAATAAGCTCGACTTACGTGGAATTATAAAACATCTACTTAGTGGGTCACCAGTGTAACCAGATTGGCAACTACAAATTGGACTATGATTTATAACATTACATTTTGTGTTCAATCCACATGAACCAGGGCAAGGATTTTGACATTTTTGATGAATACAAGCTTTACTTTGAGGGCATTCAGAACTTGTTATACATTCTGGTCTACAGTTAGGTGGGCTTCCTTTATATTCAGATAAACAAGAGCATACAGCTTGATCGTTGATAACACGACATTGACTATTGGGCCCACAAGGTGATGGAGAACAAACATTTTTAATTTCTGGTTCAGATACTAGAGAAAACCAATGAATGATTTAGTGAAAGATTATATTAATTTTCACGGAATTCACTTACTAGTACTAAGGATAGTACAAAAACGGAATGCGTCTCCAGTATAACCAGGAATACAGTTACATACGGGAAGATGATTTAAAGTATGGCATTCCGCATTTTGACCACAAGTTCCTGGACATGGGTCTTGACATTTATTTCGAATACAAGCTCGATTAGAAGGACAATCAGAATTTAAGGTACATTCTGGACGACACCCATCGTAAGGATTTCCAATATAATCTTGTATGCAAACACAGGATCCTGCATTATTCCGTTCTTTACAAATAGCATTTGCACCACATGGTGAAGGTGTACATGGATTAGGCTTTTCTTGAATTTCATATGTTTGTTGAGGAGCGCAAAGAACAAATGGATCACCAGAATATCCTACTTCACAGAAACAATTTGGAGTATGACTAATAACACGACATTTTGCATTTGCTCCGCAACTGCCTATACATGGATCTTGGCATTTTTGGTTTATACATGCTAAGAGACTTGCACATTCGCTGTTACTAACACATTCTGGACGACAATTTGGTGGTGAACCGATAAAATCAGATAAACAAGAACAAGATGGTACATTGTTTATATCTTTACATAATGAATTAGGGCCACATGGAGAAGGTAGACAAGGGTTTACAGATACAACTTGTACTTCCGCTAAAATATATACATATTTATAATTATTGTGCTACTGACTATTATCATAAATATAACTTACGAATAATTAGACATTTTACAAATGGATCTCCAGTATTTCCGTCTGGACAAGTGCAAATAGGATTATGATTAACAACTTTACATTTAGCAAGTAATCCACAAGTTCCAAGGCATGGGTTAATACATTTTTGATTGACACATGCTTGATTTTTAGAACATTCAGAATTAACAACACATTCAGGATGACATGTCGGTGGGCTACCAATGTACCCTTGTACACAAGAACAAACTGCTTGACCATTTATTTCTCGACATTGACTGTTAGGTCCGCAAGGTGATGGGTTACACGGATTTAAAATAATTTGTGCTAAAAAGTTATATATAATAAATACTGTGCTTTCACCGTTATATTTTCTTCTGCTTACCCGGTACAGATCTACATTCGATAAATGCATTTCCTGTTAATCCCGATGGACAACTACACATTGGTATATGGTTAACTACATTACATTGAGCATTTTGGCCACATGTCCCAGAGCAAGGATCAATACATTTATTTCTACTACAAGCTTTATCTTTTGAGCAATCACTATTTAAAATACACTCCGGACGACACCCTATATATGGATCACCATAATACTCATTAATACATGTACATATCCCATTATTACATATTGCATTTGAACCACAAGGTGATGGGTTGCAAGGGTCTTCCTCTATTACGATTTCTAAAAGTATTGTTTTCAAATGAGAAATAACTAATAAACTAGTTAATAAATTATAAATTACATACGTTCAGGCATATGTAGACAACTAGTAAATGGATTACCAGTATAGCCTTGTTCACAAGTACAAATAGGTAAATGATTAATAACCGTGCATCGTGCATTTATTCCGCATGATCCTTCACAAGGATTTCTACATTTTTCTCTGATACACGCCAAGTTACTAGGGCATTCAGAATTAATAGTGCATTCAGGTCGACAATTTGGTGGCACTCCAATATAATTTGGTAAACAAGAACATGATGGAGTGTTCCTGATTTCTAAGCATTGTGAATATGGACCACACGGTGACGGTACACATGGGTTAATTACAAGTGGTTCAATTTTATATGGCTCTTCAGCTATGAAATAAGATAAACGAAATGTTGTTATTTATTTTACATATTATTTCACGATTTATTTAACAACTTACGGATGGGGTAACATTTTGTGAAAGGATCACCAGTATATTTATTCTGGCAACTACATATTGGACTATGGTTTATAACAGTACATTTAGCATTAAGTCCACATATTCCAGGACAAGGATCAATGCATTTTTGATTAACACACGCTCTATTTTGTGGACATTCTGAGCTTACTACGCACTCTGGCCTGCAAGATGGAGGACTTCCGATATATGAAGGTAAACAAGAACAAACAGCTTGTTTATTTATTTCGCGGCATTGACTATTTGGACCACATGGTGAAGGAGTGCATGGATTTTTAATTTCAACATCTGACACTGGAGAAAAAAATAATTAGCAAATTCCGAAATATTATTAAGCAATTAATTATTTACATTTTATGGCAATAATGTTGCAGTAACGGAAAGGATCTCCAGTATATCCAGTATGACAAATACATTGAGGTAAATGATTAACAACTTGACAATCGCTGTTTTGTCCACAAGTTCCAGGACAAGGATTTTGACATTTGTTTTTAATACATGCAAGATTTGAGGGACAATCCGAATTCAATATACATTCTGGTCTACATCCTTCATACGGATTTCCAATATATTCCGGAATACAACTGCATGATCCAGCACGATTTTGTTCTTTACAAATAGCATTTGCTCCGCAAGGTGAAGGTATACATGGTGTCGCAACTTCTTGTTGAATTTGTTGTGGTAAACATTGTATAAATGGATCACCAAAGAAACCAGTATTACAAATACAGTTGGGAGTGTGACTAACAACATGGCACTCTGCGTTAAAACCACACAACCCAGGGCACGGATCCCGACATTTTTGATTAATACATGCTAAATTTGAAGAGCACTCAGTATTACTGATACATTCTGGTCGACAATTAGGTGGGATTCCAATAAATTCTGGTTTACAGGAGCAAGATGAAGAATTCGATTTTACTTGACATTGTGAATTAGGTCCACAGGGAGAAGGCTGACATGGATCAATTACAATTGGTTCTTTTTCAGCTGTATAGAGTAGTAGGTTATTAATTTTTATATGATTTGTAAAGTATTCAATAAACTTACGGATTGGGAAACATCTTATAAATGGATCCCCGTTATATTTAGATGGACAACTACATATAGGATTATGATTAATTACTTGACATTTTGCTCCAACTCCACAAGTACCAGGGCACGGGTTGATACATTTTTGATTAATACATGCTTCAGTAAGGGCACATTCGGAGCTTATAATACATTCAGGACGACAACTTGGTGGACTTCCAATAAATCCAGGCACACATGAACATACAGCTTGTTCATTTATTTCACGACATTGACTATTAGGGCCACAAGGCGATGGATTACAAGGATTTACTACTAATGGTCTTTCAATTGGTCTGCATTCAATAAATGCATTACCAGTCATATCTCGAGCACAATTACACATTGGTATATGATTTATAACATTGCACTCTGCATATTTACCGCAAGTACCAGGGCACGGGTCAATACACTTATTTTTACTACATGCTTTATTCTTTGCACAGTCCATACTTGTTACACATTCAGGTCTGCAACCTGCATATGGATCACCGTGGTATTCGTTTATACAAGAGCATATTCCATTAGTACATTGTGCATTTGCACCACATGGATTTGGATTACATGAATCAATTTCTTGTATTTCAGCTAAAAATTCAACTAATTTTAAATACTGGTTCTTGTTTATAATATGTAAGTGAGGCGAAGACTTACGCTTAGGTGGTTTTAGAATACAATATGTGAATGGATCGCCAGTATATCCTTCAAGGCATGTACATATAGATACGTGATTAATTACGTTACATTTTGAGTTTGAACCGCAAGAACCTGGGCATGGGTCTCCACATTTCTCTTTTATGCAAGCTTCATTACTTGGGCATTCGGAATTAATAATACATTCTGGTCTACAATTTGGTGGATTGCCAATGTAATTTATTTCACAAGAACAAGCTGGAGAACCATTAATATTACGACATATAGAATATGGGCCACATGGAGATGGGAAACATGGATTTACAACCACAGGTTGTATTTGTATAGCTGGTAAAGCTAAATTAAACAACAAAATAAGCTTGTTTGTGATAAATTTTGTTAGTAAAATAAACTTACGAGGTAACGGTATGCATCTAGTGAATGGATCACCAGTATATTCTACATTACAAGAGCAAATTGGATTGTGATTTATAACCATACATTTTGCATTTAGTCCACAAGTTCCAATACAAGGATCAACACATTTTTGATTAACGCACGCTTTGTTTTGAGAGCATTCAGAACTAACTACACACTCTGGTCTACAATTAGGTGGACTTCCAATATACTCTGCTAAACATGAACATACTGCTTGCTCATTTATTACGCGACATTGACTATTAGGTCCACATGGAGAAGGATTACAGAAATCGCGTTTTTCTGGTTTATCTACTAAAATGGAAATAGATTTATTGAACATATCGATAAAAAGATTATATAGCTTACTTCTAGCAGGAATATTACTACAAAATCGAAATGGATCTCCAGTAAAACCTGGCTGGCAATTACAATTAGGTAAATGATTAATGACATTACATTCGGCATTTTGTCCACAAGTTCCCGGACAAGGATTTTTACATTTATTTTGAATGCATGCCATATTTGACGTACAATCAGAATTTAATACACACTCTGGTCGACAACCTTCATAGGGATTACCAATGTACTCTGGAAGACATGAGCACGCTCCTATATTATTTATCTCTCTACAAATAGCATTAGCTCCACACGGAGATGGGGTGCAAGGCATTTCTGTTACTTGTTGTTTAACCGGAGAACACTGTGAGAATGGATCACCAATAAAGCCAATACTGCAAACACAGTTTGGTGTGTGGCTGACAACCCGACACTCAGCATTCTGACCACAAATTCCAATGCATGGATCTCGACATTTCTGATTTATACAAGCCAAATGACTTGAACATTCACTATTACTAACACATTCCGGACGACAATTTGGTGGTGAACCGATAAAGTTAGATAAACAAGAGCATGATGGCGAATCATTTTGTACTTGGCACAAAGAATTTGGTCCACATGGAGATGGTTGACATGGATTTATTGGTGTTTGTGGAATCTCGGCTGTGAATTATTATATTTTTATTTATGGAAAAAAATCCCGATGGCATAATATCTTTAACTTACGAATCGGATGACATCTGAGGAACGGATCGCCTGTATATCGTAATGGACAGCTACATATTGGAGTATGATTAATTACTTGACATTTTGCATTTATACCACAAGTTCCTGGACATGGATTGACACATTTCTGATTAACGCATGCTTCATTTAGGGAGCATTCGGAATTAACAACACATTCTGGACGACAAGTAGGCGGACTACCAATAAATCCTGGTACACAAGAACAAACTGCTTGTCCATTTATTTCGCGGCATTGACTATTTGGCCCACATGGTGATGGTTGACATGGATTTGAAATGACTGCTTCTAATAATATGTGTCTGCATTCAATAAACGCATTTCCCGTTGAACCATACGGACAACTGCACATAGGAATATGATTAAAAACATCACATAATGCATTTTGTCCGCAAGTTCCTGGACATGGATTACTGCATTTATTACGAATACACGCTTTGGATTTGTCGCAGTCAGTACTAGTAACACATTCTGGTCTACATGAAATATATGGATCGCCATGATATTCAAGAATGCAAGTACATATACCGTCATTACATTGCGCATTTGAGCCACAAGGACTTGGATTGCATGGGTCAATAATATCAATAGGTTCTGTAATTAAGGCATTTTAATAAATATATGATGACCAGATTTTATTTGTAAAATCTTACCGTTAAGCGGTTTAGGATAACAGTTCACAAAAGGATCACCCGTATAACTTTCAGCACATTTACATACAGGAATATGATTTATAACACTACATTGAGCATGAATACCACAAGAACCAGGACATGGATCTTGGCACTTTTCACGTATACATGCTAAATTACTTGAGCATTCTGAATTTATAATACATTCAGGTCGGCAATTGGGTGGATTTCCTATATAGTTATTTATGCATTTACATGATGGTATTCCATTAATAGAATTACATTCTGAATAAGGTCCACATGGTGACGGAACACATGGGTTCAAGATTACTACATCATTAGCCGGTGGTGGTAATGAAACTAATCAAGATTGAAAATTTATTATATGAATAATATTATTAAATTTAACGAAACTTACTAGGAATAATATAACATTTAGTGAAAGGATCTCCAGTATAGCCTACTTCACAACTACATATCGGACTATGATTAATAACCGCGCATTTAGAATTTAATCCACAAGTTCCTGGACAAGGATCTACGCATTTTTGATTTACACATGCCATACTACGTGAACATTCAGAACTAACTACACACTCTGGTCTACAAGCAGGTGGACTGCCAATATATTCTGGAAGACAAGAACAAACTGCTTGTTCGTTAACATCACGGCACTGACTATTAGGACCGCAAGGTGATGGATTGCATACGTTTTGTTTTTCAGGTTTTGACTCTAAAATATTATATAATTTACAACTAATTACCGTAGAACAGACACTTTAACTTACGTTCTACAGGCATAATAGAACAATATCTAAATGGATCGCCTGTATAACCATTTCGGCAAGTACATTGAGGTAAATGATTAGTAACTTGGCATTCTGCGTTTTGACCACATGTACCCGGACATGGATCTTTACATTTATTTCTTATACAAGCTTTATCAGCTAAACAATCTGAATTTGAAGTACACTCAGGACGACATCCTTCGTATGGATTACCAATATAGTCAGGGAGACAAACACAAGATCCAGCTTTATTTCTTTCTTTACATAAGGCATTTGCTCCGCAAGGTGATGGTACACATGGATTAAGTCTCTCGGGTACCTGTATTTGTTCTTGTATACATTGACTAAATGGATCTCCTGTATAACCAACCATACAAATGCAGTTTGGTATATGGCTAACTACACGGCACTCGGCATTATTGCCGCAAGTACCAGGACAAGGATCTTTACATTTCTGATTTATGCAAGCTAAATTACTAGCACATTCGCTATTAGTAACGCATTCTGGACGACAATTTGGTGGTGAACCAATAAATTCAGGTAAACAAGAACATGATGGAGAATTTTCTCTGACTTGACATTGCGCGCTAGGGCCACATGGTGAGGGTATACAAGGATCTACTTTAGGTGGTGTTAATTCAGCTATAATATTAATAGTTGAAGAATTATGATATATATTATTATTATTTATATTTGTATATATCTTACGCATTGGATGACATCGTATAAATGGATCGCCAGTATATCTTATAGGACAAGTACAAATTGGATTATGATTAACTACTTGACACTTTGCACCAACACCGCAAGTTCCTGGACATGGATTTATACATTTTTGATTTACACAAGATTTATCAAGTGCACATTCAGCACTGGTTGCACATTCTGGTCTACAAGTGGGAGGACTACCGTTATAACCAGGAATGCAAGAACATACTGCTTGTCCATTTATTTCACGACATTGACTATTTGGTCCGCAGGGTGATGGATTACAAGGTTTTGTTATTATTGGTGCTATAATAATAATAAATAATTTAATTTTTGTATTATAAAATGTATATAAAATTTGTTATACCAGTTATAATACGACATTCAATAAATGCATTTCCTGTGTATCTCGGAGGACAATTACACATTGGAATATGGTTTATAACGTTACATTCTGCGTTTTGACCGCAAGTGCCAGGACAGGGATCAATGCATTTATTTTTAATACAAGCTTTATTTTTTGTACATTCAGTACTTATGACACATTCTGGTCGACAACCAGTGTAGGGATCTCCTTGATATTCTGGTAAACAAGTACAAACTCCATCGCGGCATTGTGCATTTGAACCACATGGATTTGGGAAACAAGGATCATTGATTTCTACTTCAACTAAAATTATATATTTTATAAAAATAAAATTAATATAAAATATATGAATTCAAACTTACTTTCAGCTAATTTTACAGTACAATAAGTGAAAGGATCTCCAGTATATCCGGTGGGACAAGTACAAATTGGAATATGATTAAGTACACTACACTGTGCTTTAATTCCACATGATCCCGGACAAGGATCTTTACATTTTTCTCTAATACAAGCCTTGTTACTAGTACACTCAGAATTTATAGAACATTCTGGCCGACAATTTGGTGGACTTCCAATGTAATTAGGAAGACAAGAGCAAGATGGTGTTACACCAATATCTTTACATTGAGAATTTGGTCCACATGGTGAAGGAACGCATGGATTTTTGAAAATTTGTTCGTGAACTTCTGGTTCTGATGCTTAAGAAATAATTTATATGTAAATTTTATTTCAGATATATTTTACTTTGTAAAACTTACGTGGTATTCTAAAGCAACGGGTAAATGGATCCCCAGTATATCCAGTTTTACAAATACAAATTGGACTATGATTTATAACGGAACATTTAGTATTTAAACCGCAAGTTCCAGGACATGGATCTATACATTTTAAATTAACGCAAGCTTTGTTTTGTTGACATTCAGAGCTAACAGTACATTCTGGTTTACAATTAGGTGGACTTCCTGTATAATTCTCTAAGCAAGAACACGTAGCTTGATCATTATTATTTTTACATTGACTATTTGGACCACAAGGTGATGGATTACAAGGATTTATATCTAAAATTTTGTTAAAAAAATTATATATATA
>NEEE01029165.1:0-11549 GCA_002278615.1 Pogonus chalceus
TATAACCTATATCTCAGCTCTTGGCAATAGATGCGACAGAACCTCTACCTTTGTTGAGATTGTTTAGCGTTTCGTTCTCTTCTAGTTAAAACTTTTTTACTTCTAGTACTAACATCGCTAGCCCATCCTGAATCAGTTCCGCTATCACTATTACTTCTTTCGCTATCGCTAGATGCTGTTGCTGATTTTATTTTATCTAGAGTAGCTTTCATAAGATCAGATATTTCTTTATTACCATCTTTATTTTCAGGTATGGTTTTGTTAAGCTTAGGTATAGGTTTACCATCTGCGTCATATTCAACTTTTTTAAGTTGTGTTCCTCTCCTTATTGCTGCCAGAAGTGCATCTCTGCCTTCTGCTCCTTGGTCAGTTGGTTTTTCAACCTTAGTAGTTCCCTGAGGTGTTGATGTAGTGATATTATTACCAACAGGAGGAGGTGGTGGTGTAGGAATATTACTTTTAGGCTCAGGAGGCGGTGGCGGAGGTGGTGGTATATTAGATGCAGCAGTTTCTACATTTTTATGCTCAGTAGCTTCTGCTTTTGATACAGGGGGTGGTGGTGGAATATTATCTGTAGGCATAGGCGGTGGAGGTAGTGGTGTAAAAGTTTTTTCTTCAGTTATAGGAGGTGTTGTAGGTATAGGACTGTTAGGCAATACAACAGCAGTTGGTTTAGTTTCAGCAGATTGCAATTGAGCAGCACTCGCTTGTTCAGCTATATTATTTGTATCTTTTACGTTTATATACTTTTGAAGCTTTTCTTTTATCGCTTCTAATCTTTTACTATCAGGTAAATTTGAAATTATATTTTCAATATCTTGCTTTTTATTACTAACTAGTTCAAAAAACTTATTATTAGCTTTATGTAATTTTTCTTCTATATTTATAATAGTTTTAGTATTGTTTTCTTTATTTTTTGCTAAAACTTGATTACTATTATTGACAAAAATATTTTTGATTTTTTGCCAGAAATTATTTAATTTTTCAAGCTTAGTAAAAGGTACTTCCTCTCTAATTTTAGCAACTTGTTTTTGTATTTTTTTGAGTTCTTCAATATTAGAATTTTCAGTCAATAAATTTAGGACATTTTGCTGGATGACTTTTAAATCGTTATGCTGATTTTCTAATTCTTCTGCATTAGGGAAATGCAAAGGTTTAGACATAGGTAATTGAGTAAATTTTTGTGGGTTAGCTGCATATTCATTATTGAATAAATTGCTAAGCCTTTCACGTTGATCTTTAGATAAGTCCTTTTTTGCTAAATTCTCAAAATTCTTTCTAAGTTCTTTTTGTAACTCTTGTTTTAAAGGACCAGATTTATCTGCTACAGATAATATAGTATTGTCTATACGCTTTAATAATTTATTGTTTTGTTCTATAGCGTCTTTAGCTAATTGTTCCTCACTTTTTACAAAAACATATTTTATATTAGAGACTGTATTTATAAGTTTTTTAAACCAAGAAAGAGATTTAATATGCTCTTTTTTTAGTTCTTTAACTTCTTTCTGTATTTCAATAAAGCCTTGTAACTTTTGATTATGTTCGCATAGCTCATTTAGGTTACTTAGTACTTTATCTAATGCTTCTTTTTCTTGATTTAAGTGATGATCAAGCTCAGTTATCTTTGCCATATAAACCCATTATAATTTAATGAGACATTATAATGAGTTTAAACCTTGAAATCAAATAAGAATTAATATTTTTTAATACATTAGCGGCATAAATATTAACGTAATTTAAGAGATGATAATCCAATAAGGACAAATACGAGAGAGATAATCCAGAATCTTATTACGACTTTTGATTCTGCCCAGCCGCTTTTTTCAAAATGATGATGCAACGGTGCCATTTTAAATATTCGCTTTCCTTTGGTAGCTTTAAAGTAATATACCTGCATAATCACCGATATTGTTTCAATAACAAATAATCCGCCGACAATGCCTAAAACTATTTCATGTTTAGTAATAACGCTGATAATTCCAAGTACACCGCCAAGGCTTAAGCTGCCAGTATCGCCCATAAAAACTTCAGCTGGTTGTGCGTTAAACCATAAAAATCCAAGACAGCTACCTACTATACTTGCACAAAAAATCGTTAATTCTCCAGTATTTGGTAGGTAAGTTAGTTGTAGATAATTTGAGTAAATTAAATTTCCGACTAGGTAGCTTATTAAAGCAAAAGAACCGGTAGTTAAGGCAATAGGAACTGTTGCGAGTCCATCAAGTCCATCAGTGAGGTTAACAGCATTAGAAGCACCGACTATAACGAATATAGCAAAGAATATATATAAATAACCAAGGTCCATACTTAAACTTTTAAAAAATGGTATGTTAAGCATGTGACTAGGGTTATCAATCATATATTCTAGTAAAATACATACTATTAAGCTAATAATACCTTGAAGTAAGAGTTTATTTTTTCCTTTTACGCCATAATGATTATTTTTAGTTACTTTTGCATAATCATCAAGAAAACCGATTATACCGAAGCTAACAAAACCAAGTAATATAATCCAAATATATTTATTAGTTAAATCAGCAAGCAATAAGGTAGAAAAACAGCTGGATAATATAATCATAATACCACCCATAGTAGGTGTGCCGGCTTTTGCTTGATGTGATTCAGGTCCATCTAAACGTATCGGTTGACCATGTTTTTGAAGATCTTGTAAAAACTTTATTAATCTTGGACCCATAAGAAAACTGAGGCTAAGAGTAACTAGAACGGCAAGCCCGCTACGAAAAGTTATATAATGAAATAAGTTAGCTATATGTGAATTATGAATATAAGGTAGTAAGAGGTTGTATAACATATTTTAGTTTAAATTTAAAAGTATAAGTTAGTTTAATTTACTTTAGTGTAATAATCAATAATCTTGTCAAGTTTTATTCCTCTAGAACCTTTTATCAAAATAAGCTCATAATTTTTGAATAAATCATTTGTAGATGCAATTAATTCATCAATATTTTTAAAATATGCTTTAGTTATTTTTTCAGGTAATGAATCATAAATATATTTAGTATTTGCACCTACTAAGAAAACCTTAGAACAGCCTGACCCTAATATATAAGGAGTTAGTTCTTTATGTAGCCTTTCTGAATTCTGCCCAAGCTCCAGCATCTCGCCTATTATAGCGGTTTTATTTGTGGCAGGCATTTGCTTTAAATATTCTAAGGCAGCTTTCATTGACGTAGGGCTTGCGTTATAATAATCACAAATAATGCGACTATTTCCTATATTAATAATTTTTCCTCTACCTTTTGTCATAGGAATATTTTTCAAATAACCAGCAGCTTTATTTAAATCTTGATTAAGCAAAAAGATGATTAATAATATACCAGTATAATTTTCAGCAAAGTGCTTAGGTATAAAGGGTATAGTAGTCTCTATAATCGCGTCATATATCTTGTATTTTAAATGAACTTGCTCACCTAAAACCTCATATAAAATTAACTCAGCTGAAGATGATTTACCAAAATTGTGTATATTTTCTATAGATAATTTTTTTAATATAGATAAGATTTTATCATAACAATTAGTATCTGAATTAATAACGGCAATTTTATCTTTGTCAAAGCTCTCAAAAATTTCACATTTAGCTTCAGCGATATCTTCAAGTGAGTTAAAAAACTCCAAATGTGCTTCTGAAATATTAGTGATCATAGCAATATTTGGCTTTAATATTTGAACAAGCTCCCGTATCTCACCTTTATGGTTCATACCGAGTTCAAAGATAGCAAATTCTGTATCATCCGGCATTGAAGCAAGATTAATAAGTAACCCTAAATGATTATTGAAATTACCTCGGCTAGCGAAAGTTAGTGCGTTGTGTTCTAATAAAGTCTTTAATGCTTCTTTAGTTGAAGTCTTACCAACACTACCGGTTATAGCAATAAATTGGGCGTTTGAATTTTTTCTTTTATATAAAGCCAGCTGCTCTAGGGCTTTTAGGCAATCATCTACTAAGATAATCTTGCTTGGGTCAGATATATCTACTTGCTTGCTAACAATTACTGCGGATACTCCTTGATTAATAGCATCCTGAACATAATCGTGACCATCTTTATTGCCTTGAAGTGCTATAAATAAATCACCTTTTTTAACATCTTTAGAGTTAAATTGTATTTCGTTAGCGATAATAGATTGCGGTATTAATAACCCTAATGCATCGCTTAAAGTTTTAGAATTCCAGATCATGTGTTTTTGTTGTTATTTGTCATCCCGTGGCTTGACCACGGGACTCACTTAAAAATGTCAAAATAATATATGTTTTAGGTTATTTTCTGGATCTCCCGTGGTCAAGCCCACGGGATGACAGTATTTCTTATACTTCTTAGCCACCTCAGCGTCATCAAACTCTATCTTCTCATCACCTATAATTTGATAATTTTCATGACCTTTGCCGGCGATTAGTAAAATATCATCTTCTTTTAAATTATTGATCCCGTATTTAATAGCTTCTTTTCTGTCAGCTATTTCTATGTAGTTTGTTGTTACTATCCCGCTAATAATTTCTTGTCTTATAGCTTTTGGGTCTTCATGGCGTGGGTTATCGTCCGTCACAATAACATTATCTGCTATTGAGGCTACTATTTTTCCCATAATCTTTCTTTTGGTAGTATCACGATTACCGCCACAGCCAAAAATTACACTTAATTTACTACCTCGTACTTTAATATTTTTTAGCTCAGTTAAAGCTTTTTCAAGAGCATCAGGAGTGTGGGCATAATCAATGAATATATTAGTTCTGTTCACTCGTTCCATTCGTCCTTTTACTGATTTAATTTTTGTTAAAGTATCAATAACTTCACCATAATCAAAACCAGTATGAAGAACGCTAAGAGCTGCAATTAATGAATTATTAGCTTGGAAGCTGCCTATTATTGGTGTATTAATACCACAATATGAGTGTTTGTATTTAAAGAAAATAATTTGATTATATAAAGAATGAGTAATTTCAGTAATTTTTATGTTATCTTTCTTAGAAACTTTTTTCCCAACGCATAAATATTTTATTTTATGCTTATCTAAATAGTCTTTAATAAATTCTATCTCTTTTATATCAGAATTTAATATCGCAATGCCATTTTCTAATAAATGATTGGTAAATAATTTTAATTTAGCAAGCAAATAATTTTCTTTTGTGTGATGATAGTCAAGGTGGTCTTGGCTGAAACTAGTGAAACATGCAATATTTACCTTTAAATCACCAAGCCTTTGTTGATCTAAGCCGTGGCTTGACGCTTCAAATGCTAAATAATTTATACCATTTTCAGCTAGCTTATGAGCGATTTTTCGAAAGCTTAAATAGTCAGTTGTAGTTAGCCCGCCTATAGATTCATTAAAATTATCGATGCCAAAAACTTCTACGCCTATTGTGCCTATTGATGCTGCTTTTTGTCCAATTAATGAATATATTTGAGCTATATATGATACTACCGAGCTTTTGCCGTTAGTACCAGTGACAGCTACCATAGTGCTAGGTTTTTTAGGGTAGAATAGTTCTATAGCTTCATATAAAGTTTCTTTAATGTCTTCCACAAAGATTACTTTATTTGTAGTATTTTTTTTATCATCAGTAATTACTAATGCTGCCCCTTTATCTAGGGCATCTGCAATAAAATCATTCCCACCTTTAATAGCAAAAAATGCATCATTTGCCTTAATAGTTTTAGAATTATTCGATAAACCTTTTACGTTATGCTTTTCAAATAGTTGTTTTAAAGTAGGGGTCATATGTTAAATTATGATTATAATGTGTTATCCCGCGACTTGATCGCGGGATCTTGTATCACAGGTTATGTCCTAAGATCCCGCGATCAAGTCGCGGGATGACATACAGAATCTAAATTCCATAGTAACTGATTCGCTTCAGCAATTATATTCTTACCTACTAATTTCTTGATAAATACTAATTTGTTATCAGGTTTAATTTTTGCGTTAGCAGTATAGGTACTGACGAATTTTAGAATTTTATCAGCCATATCAGCGTTTTTATAAAATTTAATGACAAAACCATTATCTCCTGAATCTAGATTTTCAATGTTCAACTTAAAGCATAATAATTTTATTTTGACAATATCAAGTAAATTATTAAATTCAGTTGGCAGGCTGCCAAATCTATCTATCATTTCGTCTTTAAATTTCTCTACTTCTAGATCATCGTTTAGATTACCTATTCTTCTATATAAACCAAGCTTTAGAACTGAATCCGATACATAATTATCAGGAATAAAGAATGATAAACCTAAATTAATAGTCGGGATGAAAGGCTGTTCACCGCTTATCGGCTCATCTTTAAAAATAGCTATCTGCTCTTCCAGCATTTCCTGATAAAGCTCTGTCCCGACTTCTCTAATTTGTCCTGACTGCTCTTCACCGATTAAATTACCAAAACCTCGTAAATCCATATCATGGCTTGCGATAATAAAGCCTGAACCAAGAGCGCAGCTATTCTGGATTATCTCTAAACGTCTTAAGCTATGCGGAGTCATTTTCTTGTGACTTGGCAGCGTTAAGTAGGCATAACCTCGCATTTTACCTCGTCCAATTCTGCCCCGTAACTGATATAATTGACTAAGCCCCAGCATATCGGCTTTATGGATAATCATAGTATTAGCGTCTTGTATATCAATTCCCGATTCTATGATAGTTGTTGAGACTAATATATCGAATTTGCTGGCATAAAATTCACTAATAACCTCATCAATTTTATTCGGTGACATTTTACTATGTGCTACTTTATAGCTTAATTCAGGGACTATTTGCTTTAGCTGCTTTTCTATATCCTTTATATCGTTAATTCTCGGAACAACGAAAAAGCTTTTACCGCCCCTAAAATGCTCGCGTAGTAGTGCATCCCTGATAATAACAGGATCAAACGGCATAACGGAGGTGCGGACTTCCAGCCTATTTAGCGGAGGTGTTGCAATAATGCTTAGCTCTTTTAAGCCGGTCATCGACATTTGTAAGGTGCGAGGTATCGGAGTTGCAGACATTGCAAGCACGTGGGTAGAAGATTTTAGCGATTTAAGGAATTCCTTTTGACCAACCCCGAAATGCTGCTCTTCATCTATAATTAATAGTTTAAGGTTACAAAATTTAGTAACTTTATGTAATAAAGAATGCGTACCTATTACTATGTTTATCTGACCGCTTTCAAGTTTCGATCTTACAATTTTTGCTTCTTTGGAGCTAACAACACTAGATAATTGCTTGATATTTAAGCCAAAATCTTTAAATCTTTCGGTAAATCTTGCAAAATGTTGGCTGCATAGGATAGTAGTTGGTACGACAACCGCCACTTGCGGTGAATTTTCGTTTAGGGATTTAGCAACCATAAAGGCAGCACGCATTGCTACTTCGGTTTTACCAAAACCAACATCTCCGCATATTAGCCTATCCATGAGCATGCCATTGCTTAAATCTTCTCTAATATCGTTTATTGCATTTAATTGATCTTCAGTTTCGGTAAAAGGAAATTTAGCACAAAATTTATCATATTCTTCAAGGTCAAATTCAATAGCAGCAGTGGTATTAAGTTTTCTCTTGGCAGCTATTTGCATTAAATGCAAGGCAATTTCCTTAATATGGTTTTTAAGTTTAGCTTTATTTTTTTGCCATGAGACGCTTCCGAGCTTATCAAGCTGGGCAATATCACTGCCATATTTCTTTATTACCTCAATATTTTCAACGGATATATATAGCTTATCATTACCAGCATATAGAATCTTTAAAAAATCATGAAGTTTGCCTTTAATCTCTAAAGCTTCAAGCTTTAAGAACTGCCCTATACCATGATCTTTATGGACTATTAGTTCTCCCTCGGCTAAATGATCAAGCTCAAGTAAAATATTTTTGAGTTTCTTATTAGTGTTTGTAGTAATAACTTTTTCTTCTAATAGCTCGCTAGCTGCAATAAATAAATATTCAGGAGTAGAAAAGCTTTGATTTAAGGGTAATATGGCAATATTTATTGCACCAAGATTTGCTTCTTCCAAATACTCTACTTCATTATAATTATATTCATAATTTCCAATTATACTTTTAACTCTTTCAAAGCTACTTAAAACGCTTGAACCTATAATAATCTTCTTACGAGAATTAGCTTTGATAACTTCAAACAGCTTATCAAAAACAGTTTTCTTTTCTACAAAGCTTGCAGCTGCTATATTTTCAACTATGCTAGCCTGCTCAGAATTTTCATAACTAATTAGGATATTATTTTCCTGCTCAAGTAATTCTATATCTTCAAGAGAAGTAAAATATAGTTGGGAGGGTGAAAGAGTAGGGTAAAAGCTGTTAAATTTAAGCTTATTTGCATCTAGCCTTGCTTTGTAAAAATCATTATAGCTATGCTCAAATTCTAAAATAGCCTGCTTTGTTAGATTATCAAAGATAATGACCGGCTTGTTAAGGTAATCTGTTAGACCAGAATAGCTATCATAAAATAAAGGTAGTAACTGCTCATAACCTGAGAACTTTCTTCCGCCGGTTATTGCTTCATATAGAGGATTATCGGTATGGTTAACTCCAAAATTACGCAGGTAATTATCTTTAAAATTACTGATTGTTTCAGAATTTAAAACTATCTCATTTGCTGGACTAATAATTAGTTCATTACAAGATTTAGTTGAGATTTGCGTATCAATATCAAATTGTTTGATAGACTCAACATAATCCCAGCTAAAATTAATTCTATAGCCTTTAGATTCAGGTAATATTAAGTCAACAATCTCGCCTCTAACTGCAAATTCTCCAACATCAACAGTGCTTGCATTCCTCGTAAAGCTATTTTCTACCAAAAACTTACTTAGCTCATTTGCACTAAGCTTCATTTTAGGAAATAATTTTAGATAATATTTAGCAAAGAATTCTCTAGGCGGTAATTTATTTAATAAATTCGTTGCGTGAGTAATGACTAATTTATTTCCTTTATTGGTCGTAAGTTTGGTTAATGTTTCGGCTCGCTTAGATAAGATATTGCAATTTGGTGACGTATGGTCATAAGGAATTGTATCATAGCTCGGAAAATAATATATATTTTCGCTTGGTAAAAAAAATAAAGCCTGCTTGTATAATTGCAACGCCTCCTCTTCATTGCTTGTAACTAAAATGAAATCTTGCTTAGAATTCTTTATAAAGCTATTAATTGTGAAGAAAGATTTAGCAGTAGATGGAAATTTTTGTTGTAACATGTATGATGGGAAATTATATTTTTATTATTTTGCGTAATTGCTCCATTATTTCGGCATCTAAATTAGAAGGAACGGAAGATTTATTAGTAATCCAATTATAAAGATCATTGTCATTTTGATCAAGTATTAAAGCATAGCTTAAAAGTTTTTCTTCCACCATGAAAGGTAGATAAAGACTAGCAAAATTGCTTAATATATAATCCATTTCTTTGCAGCCACGATTTTTACTACGATAAAAAAGTTTCTTTTGTAAAGAGTTTTTATTTAATTTATTCATGTTATAAAATCTTGCAAAATTTTTTTATGATAATATTATTAAGACTATCAGAGACCAAGAATATTTTAAAAATATTTAAGGTTTTACGAAAGCTATACTATCTTAATAAATTCATCTTCGCATGAATAAAATCCAATAGTTTAAACATTTTATTATATATAACAGCAATATAAGTAATAGGCAAAATATGTTAGTTCAAAATATCTGTTCTAAAGAAGCTTATAATATGCTGGTTTCGAATAATAATACTTTTCTTGTTGATGTTAGAACAGAAGAAGAATGGAAACATGTGGGTGTTCCAAGTTTGAGTAATAAAAATAATGTAATCTTTTTAAGCTGGCAGATATCGCCTTTTATGGAGCTGAATAGAGATTTTGAAGATAGATTTTTATCTATTATTGATGATAAAATGTCTAATATTATATTTTTTATGCAGATCAGGGCATAGATCATTAATGGCAGCAAATTTTATGGCTAATGTAGGTTATAAAAATTGTTATAATATTATTGATGGTTTCGAAGGAAATCTTCAAAATAAAGGCTGGAAACAAAATAACTTACCGTGGCAGTTTTAAGTGAATACTAATCGAATAATTTTAACAAATCAAAATGATAATAGTGTAAATGTCTGGAGTAACGTAACCCAAGATCTTTATAACTATTACGGTGAGGCTTTATATAATAGCTGGTTTAGTAAGGTCAATTTTATAGAATCTTCACTAAATACTGTTATCCTTTGTGCTCCTACTAATTTTATTAGAGATTGGATAAAATCTAAATATTCTGTCGTTATATTGAAATTATTTCAGCATTATAATAATGCTATTAAAACAGTAGAAATAATTACTAAAGAATTGCCGGCATCTAATCAAGCAACTCTTGAGTTGCCTACTAAAACTTTTTCCGATATCGGTAGTAGCGAGCTTAATTCAGAAAATATTTTCTCAACGCTTGATATACGTTTTACTTTCGATAATTTTGTTGTTGGTGCTCCAAATGAGCTTGCTTATGCTGCTGCAAGAGCAGTAGCTGAGTCCTCAAGTGCAGTTTCTGAATCTAACCCTCTTTTCCTATATGGGGGGGTAGGGCTTGGTAAAACCCATTTAATGCACGCAATTGGTTGGTATATAAAACAGAATAATTCAAGCCGTAAGGTTATATACATGTCGGCAGAAAAATTTATGTACCAATTTGTTAAAGCTTTGCGTAACAAAGAAGTAATGTCTTTTAAAGAGAAATTTCGCTCAGTTGATGTGTTAATGATTGATGATATTCAGTTTATTTGTGGTAAAGATAGTACGCAGGAGGAGTTCTTCCATACGTTCAATACGTTGATTGATCATAACCGTCAGATGGTCATTTCTTGCGACAGGTCGCCTTCCGATTTAGATGATATTGAAGACCGGATTAAATCCCGTTTAGGGTGGGGTTTAGTGGCAGATGTTCATAGCACTACTTATGAGTTACGTCTTGGTATTTTAGAGTCTAAAATTGAGCAGATGAACGTTAAAGTTCCAAAAGATGTAATTGATTTTTTAGCTTCTAAGATTGTTTCAAATGTAAGAGAGCTTGAGGGAGCATTAAATAAGGTTATTGCCCACTCTAACTTTACTGCAAAAGAAATAACACTCGAAAATACACAAAATATTTTAAGAGATTTACTGCGTTCTAATGAAAGGATAATTACAGTTGAAGATATTCAGAAAAAAGTAGCTAATCGTTACAATATTAAATTATCTGATATGTCCTCACCTCGTAGAATGCGTAATATCGTAAGACCACGTCAGATAGCTATGTATTTAAGTAAAATCCTCACCCCTAAAAGTCTAGTCGATATAGGTAAAAAATTCGGTAAAAAAGACCACACAACAGTTATGCACGCCATCAAGAAAGTAGAAGAGCTATTAGAAAGCGACTTAGAATTACGCGAAGAGATGAACCTAATGATGAAAATCTTGCAGAATTAGCCTTTGCTCACGTATTAAATATACGCTCCGCAGGCTCACCTTAAAATTCATCTTGTCTAGAACTTTCCTTACTACATGACAATTTTTCATTTTACCATCTTTGGATAT
>NEEE01029161.1:0-12475 GCA_002278615.1 Pogonus chalceus
CAATTATTTTTAACTATAACTTTCTAATAATATCTTTTAAAAAAATATTTACAAGGATTGTATATCGCTAATAAATGAAGAGTAAACAGAATAGACTCTATTTTTATAGGTAATTTATACGTCGAGTAGTTGCTTTTTTCAAGGTAGAAAAATTACACCCCTAAAGTTTTTTTGCCTTTAGTTTGCTCTTGTTCTACAGATTGAGTATGGGACTTGGTACGAGGGATTACCAGATCAACTATATGTTCATAGCGTGCTCCGTTTTCAAGTAAAACACGACCACATTTATTCACTAAAGTTATATCATCTTTAGTAAATTTATTGAGAATAGTTTTTGTAATGTCATAAAGAAATTTCCAAGATAATTCTATTCGTTCTTGTAAGGTGAGTTTTTTATTATCCTGATTCTTGCTATTAAGAGCAAAAGTTTCTTCAGAATTATTTTCTCCGGAATTCGTAATATTTTTTTTACGTGATGCTGTTTTATATATTAAGTATATTACTAATACTACTAAACATCCTATAGCAATTAAAATATGAGTATTAAGCACTTTTTGACCTGCCTTGTGTTTGATTTAAGTTTTGTGATTTGGAAAGGACTGTAATTATTGCCTTACCTACTTTAACTAACTCTGCTACCTCAGGAGCTAATTTCGCTATTGTTAAAATCGGCTTAGGTATTAGGTTAGTTGTTATTATGCCGCTTATAACGCTTTCTAATTTTTGTCCACCCAGTATTACTCCTGCTATTTTTTTCACATCACTTGCAATTTTGGTAGCTGCTTCTGCTGCTTTAAATAAAGAAGTTATTTTATCAACAAAAGGAGTTTCAGGGTTTGCTGCTTTTAATAATTCTGTTTTTGTACTATTTAATCTATCACTAATAGTATTTTTGATGGAATGCAATTTTTCATCTTTTATCTCTTCAGGAAGTGTTTTTTCAATATCATTTTTTATTTTTGATGTTTTTTCTTCTACTTCTTTAGTAGTTTGCGGTATAGCTTTGTTAGCTTCTATCACGTAATCTAACGATGATTCATTATTAGGATTTTTTGCTACTTTAATTACTTTCTCAATAGATTCTTTTGATATTTCTGAAACTTTTGAAATTTCAATAATTTTCTTAACAGGATCTTTGGATATTTCTGAAATTTCGGCAACTTGTTCAGCTTTTTTATAAACATCCTTAAGATTTTTATTATCCCTTATTTCTTGCTGCATCTTTTTAATATCGTTATACCATTTTGTTATTTTTGGCAATAGTTTTTCATGATCGATAAGATTATTGACTTTTTCAAGTATACCGCTTGCTTTTATAAATATTGAAAGAATAGGTAGTTGAGTTGCAATTACAGTAATTAATATATTTTCTAATGATGTTATAATTTTCTTAGAAGCGCTAGGATAAACTTCATCTAATTCTTTTTGAAATTTTAGAACTTGTTCTAAAACACTTAAACATTTTTCTACAATAATTCCATCAAATAAAAATATATCTTTTGTCTTTAACTGATCTTGATAAGTTTTATCTAAAGCTTTTGATAATTCACTAAGAGATGTTTTTACTGTTTTGTTAAAAAGTTTTTCTATCTTCTCTAAATCTAAATTTTCAGTTTGTGCTAATTCTTTTAAGTAGCTTTTTAAAATACTAAGAATATTAGCTTCTAAATCTTTTATATTAGTTTTTAAAGAACCAGAAAAACTATTTAGTCTTTTTAAAAGGCTTAATAACTCTGTTTCTTGTTCTTTACTTAAACCAACAAACTGAGAAAAATCTATTAGAGTTTTAGGCATATATGTTATTTATTATCAATTGTTAATTAATTGTAACGCTTTGTGTAGAAAAATGAAATATAAAATAGTTATCATTGCCCTTAGAATTAATTTTTGTTATATTACGTGCTAACATTGTTATATAGTATTATATTATCTAACTTTAAAATAGCTACATTCTTGTAAGATTAAACTAATCTTACAACCATATTATCAATTCATTTAAAAAATTTATGCGTAAGTTAACTATATTTATTTTCTCATTATTACTAACTTCTCCTGTTATTGCAATAGATTTGCAAGAAGCTTTAACAGAAGGGTATAAAAATCACAACGATCTGAAAACTGCAAGAGTTAAATTTTTAAATTCTATTGAGCAATTTCCTCTAGCTTTTTCAGGTTTTATGCCTAGTGCATCGTTGAGTGTTAACAGAAATAATAGTAAAACCAAATATACTAATAAAAGATATGCTCAATTAGCTGGTAAACCGCCAGAAATAGACAATAATCAAGGAGCATTAACAATTAAACAATCTTTATTTAATGGTGGTTCAGATGTTGCTGCTCTTAGATCCGCACAGGCAGCTTTTAGAGCATCACGTGGTCAATATTATTCTAGTGAGCAAAAAGTATTATTAGACTTAATCGGTTCTTATCTTGATTATTTCGAAAGTAAAGAGAAATATGATATTTCAGAAAGTAGAGTTCGTACTAATATCCAACAAGTAAATACCGTAGAAGAAAAATTAAGGCTTGGTGAAGCAACAGAAATAGATATAGCAACTGCAAGAGCAGGGTTTGCAGCAGCAGAAACGAATAAGCTCACTGCTTATGCTGATTTCCAAGCAAAAAAAGCAAACTTTGTTAGAGTATTTGGTATAGAGCCTACTGATGTAGCTATGCCTATTTTACCTCAAGGATTGCCAAATTCATTAGATGAGCTAACAAAAAGAGCTGTTAATTTAAATCCTGATATTGATTCAGCAAAACATAGCGTAACTTCAGCAAAGGCACAAGAGTTAGTAGAGAAAGGAAGATTATTACCGCAAGTAAGTGTGCAATTACAATCTGGTAAAACTGATTACAGACCACAAAACACGAATATTAATCAAATAAATAATAAAAGTGTTACTACTACGTTATCTGTTAATATTCCTATTTATCCAAATGGAGGAGCTCAATATTCAAAAATTAGATCAGCTAAAAATCAAACACGAAATAGTGCGATACAGCTTGATGGTGCAATAAGACAAGTGCAGGCGTATGTTATAAGTATATGGGCAGGGTTTGAAGCAGCAAAATCTCGTATTATTGCAGCAGATCAAGGAGTAGCGGCAGCTCAGATATCTTATGATGGTACAGTACAAGAGGAAATAGTAGGTTCGAAAACAATTTTAGATGTTTTAAGTGCTGAAGAAAAGCTCTATGATGCAAAAATAACATGTATTGATGCTTATAAAGCCTCTATACTTACTGCATATCAAATGAAATCATTAACTGGTGAGTTAACTGCTCAAAGTTTAAAGCTTAAGGTAAAATACTTCAGTCCTGAAGAGGAATTTAAGACTATTAAAAAGAAAATGTTTATAGGTTTCTAAGTGAGTAAGGAAAGCAAGAAAAGCCAAGATATGTTGATAGAAGACATTCTAAAATCTGTTAAAGGAGTAATTAACGAGCGTAAAAATTTAAGCAATGAGGACGAAGATATACTTGAGTTAACAGAAATAATAGACCAAGATGAAGAGGAGCTAATATCAACTAAATCTGCTAAAAAAGTAAATGATATTTTAAAAGATTTCACCTCAACTATTAAAGATAAAAATTTAGATAATAATGTTTCATCTAAAAATGCTCTTGAAGAATTAGTAATCGAAATGCTAAAGCCGGAACTTAAAACATGGCTTGATAAAAACCTACCTTCGCTTGTAAAAGAATTAGTAGAGAGTGAAATAAAAAAATTAGTACAAAATAGTAGGAAGTAGAGAATGTTAGGTTAAGCGTCATTACGAGGAAAAACGTAGTTTCGACGCGGCAATCTTGTTAAACATTCTGAGATTGCACACGTACAAAACTTACAGCTTTTCCTCGCAATGACGGAAAAATTGAGTCACGCAGGTAAAGCTGCTACAAGATGATAAACTCAAATAACTATTTAATAGAGAAATATATGTTAAATACATTATGCAGGATATTATTTTTTATAAGTCTATCCCTAGTTGCGTTGCAAAGCTATGCTGCTGCACCGCCGCCATTGCCTATGTCATCACAAAATTCTGATATAAAAAGCAAAGATGAGCAGCCTACTTCTGACTCTAGATCATCTATGTCCATTTTTGATAAGATTAAACAATTTTTCCATAAATCACCAAAAAAAGCTCCATTGCCTAACCCGCAAGCACAACAAGATAATCCAAGTGATAAATTAGTTTCACAAAAATCTAACAAAAACGAAGTACAATTGCCTAATGCAAGCAATGAAACTCATCAAACTGATACAAACTTAGTTTCACATAATGATACAAATAGCGAGAAAGAGGCATCTGAGCCTTTTATAGATATGGGTAGTGCAACATTACCTAGTGCAAATAATCAGACTCATCAAGCTAATGCAAATTTAGCTTCACATAATGATATGAATAATGAGAAAGAAGCATCTGAGCCTTTTATAGATATGGGTAGTGCAACACTGCCTAGTGCAAGCAATCAGACTCATCAAACTAATATGAATTTAGCTTCTCATGATGATACAAAAGATGTGGCATCTTCTAATAACAAAGAAGCAAATAGTACGCCTTTGCCTAATACTGCAAATAATGAAGAAACACAGCCCGAGCTTAAAGTAGCTGGATCTCTTATATCTAATCCACCTCTTCGTCCAAGCAGATATGTAGTACCACCTGCGCCACGTACCCAAGTATATCAACCTATTGCTCTGCCACCTACGCATCAATATATAAAGCTTACTCCTCCACCAGAGGCGAATGAACAGCAAGATAATGTAACTGCACCGCCCCCCCCTCCTCAAGTGGTAGCGCCTGCACCAACAGTAATGCCAACTACTCCTGTTCCTGTAATTAATCAGCCTACAGCAAGTGACGTAGTAATACCGCCAGTAACGACTCCTGCACCTGTACCGGCAACACCATCTACGCCTAATACACCTGTACCTACAGTTAATCAACCGACAGCACCAACTGCACCTAGTAATACGCCTATACCGGCGGTACAGCCTGTAGTTCCGCCTGCAACAATGCCAACTACAACCGATTCTTCAGCCAAAACTGATAATTCGAAAGAAACATTTACTGCCGATGTCAATTCGCCAAAAAAACAAGATTGGGATGCTCCATTAAAGCCTGTGGAAGTGTTATCTGCAAATCAGAATCAAGGTTCTAATAATACTAATGCTAATAATAATTCAGTGCCAGCTAATCAGAAACAGATACAGCCACAAAATACAAGTACTTCAGTAAGTTCTTCAAATGTAGTTGTTAAGAAGCAAGATAATATCGTAAATACAGAACTAACGGAATCAGCAACGAAATTTGCTAAAGATGAAAGCCAAATGTTATTATTGCCTGATGATGATATTATACTTGGTAAGTTAACCGAGCAAGCTACTTTAGATCAGATGGATATATATTCATATATTAAGCTATTCCAGAAAAAAGAAGAATGGATAGCAAATGCTGATAGAAGAAAAGCTGTAGAAAGTCTTGTTAAATATGACAACGATCTAAATAAGAAAAAAGATATTACCGCTACCTTATCTTATTGTAGTGCAATAGATAATTCTTTTAGAGCAATCGATAGAAATAACCTTTCTAAATTACGTGTTTTACTTGATGTTTACCCTATATTACAAGAAAAAAATAATAAAGGTGATACATTACTTACCGCTGCTGTTTATAAAGATAATTATTATCTAGCAAAATATTTAGTAATACGCGGCATCAAAATTTCTACTTTAAACTCTGAATGTCAATATCCTCTATATATCGCTATAGCACGTGGAAACACTAATATAGCGTGTATGCTGACCAAAGCTAAGGGTTACTAATACTTGTCTTACATTATTATTAATTATATATTTTCTTCAAACCATAATTGCTTTTCTATACTAAATAGTTTAATTTAAAGAAGTATAAAAATTTCTTTTTTAATCGTAATTCTAACTTATGAGCGATCTATTTAGCTTCAACCAAGAAAAAAAACCTAAGATAATTAACAATACATATAGTGCAAAAGATATTGAAGTATTAGAGGGACTTGAACCTGTTCGTAAAAGACCTAGTATGTATATTGGTGGCACAGACTTAAATGCTATGCATCATTTAGTCTCTGAGGTGCTTGATAACTCTATGGATGAGGCTGTAACCGGTTTTGCAAGTATTATCACGATAAAAATGCATCAGGATCACAGTATAACCATATCGGATAATGGTCGTGGAATCCCTATCGATAATCATCCTAAATTCCCTAATAAATCAGCATTAGAAGTTATTTTAACTACGCTTCATTCTGGCGGTAAATTTTCAAGCAATGTTTATCAAACTGCTGGTGGGTTGCATGGTGTTGGGGTATCAGTAGTTAATGCCTTAGCAGAACATCTAGAAATTAAAGTATATAAGCAGGGTAAATTATATAAGCAAAGCTATGCAAAAGGTGAAAAATTAACCGAATTAATATGTGAAGAAGCTCCTAAAAGGCTAAAAGGTACATCGATAAACTTCATCCCTGATCCAGAAATTTTTGGTGACAATATACATTTTAATCCTAAAAAAGTTTATGAACTGGCAAGATCAAAAGCTTATTTATACCGAGGTGTTACTATAGAATGGGAGTGTGAAATTGAAGCATCTAGCGATGTACCTAAGAAAGCATTAATAAACTTCCCAAATGGTTTAAAAGATTATTTAAGCTCAAAAATAACACCAGATGACTTAATTACGCCGGAAATCTTTTCTGGGAATGTTGAATCAGAACAAGATGGCATAAAGCTTGAATGGGCAATTTGTTGGCAAAATAATGACAGCTCGGCATTTATTCAATCTTACTGTAATACAGTCCCAACACCCTTAGGCGGAACTCACGAACAAGGTCTTAAATCTGCTTTACTACGCGGACTTAAAGCATATGGTGAAATGGTTGGGAATAAAAAAACCGCTAATCTAACTATCGAAGATATTTTAGAAACTGCAAGCGTTGTATTATCTATTTTTATAGCTGAACCTACTTTTCAAGGGCAAACTAAAGAAAAATTAGTATCTCAAGGTGTAAGCAAACCTGCTGAAAATATTATAAAAGACCATTTTGACCATTTTCTTAGTAGCAACAAAATTATAGCTAATAATTTGCTTGAGCATTTTATAGCCATTGCTGAGTTTAGATTAAATAAGAAAAATGAAAAAACTATTTCTCGTAAAAATGCTACGCAAAAATTACGTCTGCCCGGTAAGCTTGCTGATTGCACAAGAACTTCACCAGAAGGTACGGAATTGTTTATTGTAGAAGGTGATTCGGCAGGTGGTTCAGCTAAACAAGCACGTAATAGAGAAACGCAAGCGGTATTGCCGTTATGGGGAAAAGTCTTAAATGTTGCAAGCTCTACGCTTGAAAAGATAGTTAATAACCAAGCTATACAAGATTTAGAAATAGCTCTTGCTTGCGGTAGTATGAAGAATTATAAAAAAGAAAACTTGCGTTATGAGAAAATAATTATTATGACTGATGCCGATGTTGATGGTGCTCACATAGCTTCATTATTAATGACTTTCTTCTTTTTAAGAATGCCAAAATTAGTAGAAGATGGACATTTATATTTAGCAAAACCACCACTTTATCGCTTAACGCAGTCTAATAAAACTTATTATGCAAATGATGAAGAGGAAAAAGCCAAACTAACAGATAAATTATCCAAGAGTAGTAAAGCTAAGATTGAAGTTGGTAGATTTAAAGGACTCGGTGAAATGATGCCTATGCAGTTAAAAGAAACTACCATGCATCCAGAAAAAAGATCATTATTAAAGGTTACTTTAGAAGATTTTCAAAATGTTGATAAAATAGTAGATGATTTAATGGGCAAAAAGCCGGAAAAAAGATTCCAATTTATTTATGAGCAAGCTTTAGTTAAAGTGGATAAGATTATTAACGAGCTGGATATTTAAGATAAGCGTCATTGTGAGGAGCGAAGCGATGAAGCAATCTCATAAGGCAGTAGTACAAGACTCCTAAAATTTCTTCGCCAAAACTTACAGTTTCTCCTCGCAATGACGGGATGACAATGAAAATGGAGTATTATGTATTTACGTTTAATTATAGCATTATTTTTTACTATAAATTTTGTTTCTGTATTTGCCGCTACTAAAGAAGAAACGAAAGAGCCTGAAAATAAAATAACAAACGAAGAGGCCTATAAGCAATTTCAGGAAATATTTGAACGTGTTGAAAAAGAATACGTAGAAACACCAGATAAACAAAAAATGATAGATGAAGCGATTAATGGTATGTTAAATTCGCTTGATCCGCATTCAGGTTATTACACAGGTGAGGATTTTGAAGATATTTTTACATTTACTAAAGGTGAGTTTGGCGGAATTGGAGTTAACATAATGTATGATAGTGGGGCTATAAAAATAATATCTCCTATTGATGATTTGCCTGCGTTCAAAGCTGGTCTAAAAGGAGGGGATTACATAGTCGGGGTGAATAACGAATTAGTATCTACAATTGGTCCTAACAAAGCCGTGAAAGAAATGCGAGGTACGCCGGGGACTAAAGTTAAATTACTAGTTATAAAAGCCGATGAGGTAAAACCACAAGATATAGAGCTTACTCGTGAAATAGTGAAAATGAACCCAATAAAAGCACATTTAGAAAAAAATAATATTGCTTATATACGTATTATTACTTTTAACGAATCAACAATCTCTGAATTGAAAGCAGCAATAAAGAAGCTCAAATCTGAAAGTAAAGACGATATTAAAGGTATTATTCTTGATATACGTAATAATGCAGGAGGTATACTAGAACAGGCAATTGCTGTTAGTGATTACTTTATTGATTCCGGTATAATATTAACGACAAAAGGTAGAGCTAACTTGATCGATACTGAAACCAAAGCAAATGAGTTTTCACTGAAAGCTCCAAAAGTTCCTATGATAGTCCTGATAAACGGTAATTCTGCTTCAGCTTCGGAAATAGTAGCAGGAGCGTTACAAGATCATAAAAGAGCGATAATACTTGGGACTAAATCTTTTGGTAAAGGTTCAGTTCAGGCTTTGACTCAAATTAATCAAAGAGCAGCTGTAAAACTTACTATCGCTAAATATTACACACCAAGCGGTCGTTCTATTCAAGCAGATGGTATAGAGCCTGATATTATAATTGAACTAGCAAAAGTAGAATATCCGGAAGTTAAAAAAATAGATAAACGTTTTTCTGAAAGTTCTTTAAAAAATTATTTAAAGAATGATGTTGAAAAAGATAATTCATCTAAAAATAAAGATAGTAAAAAAGAAACAAAAGATAAAAATAACAAACAAGAAGATAACGAATTATCTGAATTATACAAAAAAGATTACCAATTTGCTCGTGCTTATGATGTAATTACAGGGTTAATTATTAATAAGAATCTAGAGATAAAAGGGGAAGTTAAATGAGGAATACTTAAACCGTCATTGCGAGGAGGTATTGCCCGCGTGGATCGAAAAACGTGATCGGTGTCATACCGTGGCTTGGGAACTAGATCCAGAAAATAATAAAAAAATATTAATTTTATTATTATTTTTAACTGGATCCCGTGAATAAATCACGGGGATGACAGGGGAAGAATGATCTACGCGGGCAATGCATTGCGAGGAGCGAAGCGACGTGGCAATCTTATAAAACAGTACAGGATTTTTGAGATTGCTGCGTCGATTCTACGAATCTCTTCGCAATGACGTGAGACATTACACTACTACTAAATGAAGAGTTGAGTAGACGAAGTTTAATTTGGAAAAGAGCAAGGCGTTTTAAAGCTTTTAACCGCAGCGTATACTTGATACGTTAGGATTAAAAGCAAAAAACAACGACGCCAATTTTTCAAATAAAATGAGTATACAGAAAAATAAGGTGATAATGAACCATAATAAATATATAGTCAGATTATCATTTGTTGTATTATTTCTTAATATTGTCATAAATATGATGTTTTATCGTTATTTTATGATAAAAGAGATGATAGTAAAACAGGGAGCTTTACAAAACACTAAAATTGCTTGTCTTTATACCCGAAATATTTGGAATGCTCATGAAAATGTAATTAATAAATTACATAAATTTGGCTATTTAAAATTATTACAAGATCAAGAATTCATTGATTTTGTCATTATTACTGCTGATTGGTTTACTAATCTTGATATTAACATTTCTCTGTATGATCTTAACGGTAATAAATTTATTACCAGTAATATGCTAAATATGTATAGTGTGGATAATTATCCAGATGATAGTTTAGTTGAAATATTCACCGCAAAAATTGATAAATATTTTTTTAGATCTCTTACTGCAAAAGCACCTTTATTAAGTGCTCTTGAAGGCGTTACAAGTCATATATTACTTCCTAGGGTTATAATTCAGAATGAAAATGATTTAACAGAAAAAAAAGCTTCTTTTATTACTAGCTATATACCTATTATAGGTAGTGATTTAAACAATTTTCCAGTAGATGCAATACTTGAGATTAATACTAATATTACTAATCAATGGAAAAATATAATATCTCTTGAGCAAAAAGTTTTTATAACTTTTATTATTATTTTTATAATATTTTGTACTATAATTGTTAGTAATACTAATTATGCTAGGCATATTATCGAAGAGCAGCTAATAACAAATAGAAATTTAAAAGCTGAAATAATAAAGGTAGAAAAGACTAGTTCATCAAATACAAAATTCTTTGCCAATATTAGTCATGAGTTACGAACACCTCTTAACGCCATAATAGGCTTTTCTGAAATTTTAATGTCAGAAAAAGATCCAGAAAAAAGTAGAAATTATATTAAAGATATTAATGATGCCGGTAAGCATCTACTTAGTATGATTAACGATATTTTGGATCTTTCTAAGGCTTCTGCGGATAAGCTAAAAGTAGATAGTATGGACCTTGATTTAAATAAATTGGTTAGCTCGTCACTTATACTTGTTAAGCCTCGAGCTGATCAAGCTGGAGTAGAATTAGTTAACAAGTCACTGAAAGAGCATATCGTTATAAAGGCAGATCCAAAAAGACTTAAGCAAGTATTTTTAAATCTTTTATCAAATTCGGTGAAATTTACAAACTCCGGTGGAAGCGTTACTGTTACAATGGAAAAAGATGAGCTAGCTAAATTAGTATATATAAAAGTTATAGATACTGGAATTGGTATTGAAGAAAAAGATATTCCAAAAACTTTATCAACATTTGGACAGATTGATAGTGAACTTAGCCGCAAATATGAAGGTACTGGACTCGGACTACCCCTTACTAAAAAGTTAGTTGAGCTTATGAATGGTAAATTTGATTTGCAAAGTAAAATAAATGAAGGAACTACTATTATACTGACTTTTGCTTATGACGGCAGCATCGAAATATAAAATATACCTTTGATAGAACTTAAAAAATAGTATGTAGGTCACGTATTAAGTAACTGCTGCCGCTCCGAGGGTTTTAGACTCCTTGCTCTTTTCCAAGTTGATCTTCGTATAGGTCAAATTTTAGGATTCGCCTGTGCTCACGTAGTTATCTACTGCTTGTGCAGGCTCACCACTTATGTGACTTCAAATCTTAAAATATCTGCGGTATATGATAGTTTATTATAAGATTTTTAAAAACATGTGTAATGTTAGAAAATTTTCAGTATTATAAGAAACATTATTGTAAAAATAAAAAATAATATGAAGTTAGTTATTTTAATATTTACTCTTTTATTTTCATTATTAACGTTTGCAGAAAGCGGGACTATAAAGGGACAACCTTTAAAATATGCAGCAAGTAATGATTTTGAAAGTAGATTAGATGAGCAAGAGCAAGAAATTAAAAGATTGATTGGTAAAATTGAGGTTTTACAGCATAAAATTGATATATTAAGCAAAAATTCTAATATTCCACAACTAAATGAAAACACTGAAACTTCGGAAACAGATCATCAAAATACCCCTGATATTTTTGACGTAAGTCTACTTAAAAATCTGCCTAATAACGTAGAGGAAGTAAAAACTGCTCCCGAACCTAACAAGGATGTTGCACCTGATAAACAAGCTTATGATTTAGCTCTTGCTTCTTACAAAGATAATAAGACTGATGATGCTAAAAATAAATTCAAAAACTTTATCCAAAAATACCCTAAGAGTTCAATGATTAGTAATGCTTATTTTTGGTATGGAGAATGCTTTTTTAAACAAAAAGATTATAACACAGCTGCTGTTAATTATTTAAAAGGTTATAAAGAATCGCCAAAAGGAGCAAAATCTTCTGATGGTCTATTAAAGCTAGCACTTTCACTTGGTGAATTAAAGAAGACTATAGAAGCCTGCAATATGCTTGATAAGCTGAATAAGGAATTTCCAAGTAATAGAACAGCTGCATCTAAAAAAATGGCAGAAGATGCTAAGCTTAAATTTGGCTGTACCACTATAGTAAATTAAGTTGAATTAGCATATATAGGGTGGTATAGTGTAA
>NEEE01029160.1:0-12521 GCA_002278615.1 Pogonus chalceus
AACCTTATTTATAGCTTATTCGGAAGGTAAGGCAATTAAGAAAAATAATGTAACAACAAAAGTTTATAATTGTTAATGGTATTTATTTTAGATGCTAAGCTATATTTTTAAGTGATAATAAAATGCACATAACTATTATAGGAGTAGGGTATGTAGGCTTAATATCTGGTACAATGTTATCGGAGCAGGGCCATAAAGTTGATTGCATTGACATAAATACTGAGAAGATTGAACTTTTGAAATCAGGGAAAATTCCTCTATATGAACCTGGATTAGCAGATTATTTAGAGAATAATATAAAGTCACAAAGGATAAGATTTTTCGATTCGTATTTTCAAATAAATCCCAATACAGAAGTAGTATTTGTAACTGTAGATACTCCATCAGACTCCCTAGGAAATGCAAATTTAAAGAATGTATATAATGCAGTAAGTGAAGTTTCTGAGAGAGTTAATCAAGATTGCTTAATAGTGATAAAGTCAACTGTTCCTCCTGGTACTGCAGAAAATATACATAATTATTTATCTAATAAGGGCTATAACTTTGATTTGGGGGTTAATCCAGAGTTTCTCAAGCAAGGCTCTGCAGTATCAGATTTTTTATACCCAGATAGGATAATAATAGGAGTAAAAACTAAGCTAGCTAGGGCAAAACTAGAAGTTATATATAGATCATTTATAGATAAGAATATTCCGTTAATAGTCACTGATACAGTTACTGCTGAAATGATTAAATATGCTTCTAATGCTTTTCTAGCAACAAAGGTTGCTTTTATCAATGAGATGGCAGGTTTATGTGAGCTATTAGGAGCAGACATTGACCTTTTAGCTAACAGTATGGGAATGGATCATAGAATAGGTAAGGAATTTCTCAAAGCTGGTCCAGGATTTGGAGGATCATGTTTTCCTAAAGATTTGTCAGCTTTAATAAGGCTTGCTGAAGATCACAATGTCAAGCTACAAATTTTAAATTCAGTTAAGGAATCTAACTATAATCATATAACAAACATTGCTAAAAAGGTAGAATATGTATTAAATGGAGTCCAAAATAAAAAAATAGCGATATGGGGGCTAACTTTTAAGTCTGGTACTGATGATGTAAGAAATAGCCCAGCTATAGATATTGCAAAATTGTTAGTGAATAACAAGGCTAAAATTACTGCATATGACCCAGTAGGGATGGATAATGCTAGGCAAATTCTAAAGGATATAGAGTACGCGGACAGCGCTATAGGAGCTGCAAGAGACGCGGAAGCCTTATTATTATTAACGGAGTGGAAAGAATTTAAAAATCAAGATTTTGCAAGTTTAAAGAGTATTATGGCTGCACCTAATGTTTTTGATTTCCGTAATTTATTAGATAGTGAGCTGTTACTAAGATATGGTTACCATGTTTATTCCTTGGGTAAAAAATCTATCTACAAAGTTTAACTGTTGAGAAATGTTTTTTACACCGCTTTACTTAGTTTTTTAAGGCCTTTGCTTGATAGTATGGAAAAGCAAACGAGTGCAACAACAGAGCAAATGGAAAAAAATGAAAACATAATACTGTTACCACAGTGCTTAACAAGCACTCCTAAGAGCACGCATGAAAATATTGAACTTGCAATATACCCAAATAATCCTGTTAAGCTTACAATTGCACATACATTATTTTGTGGAGCAATTTCTACAGCTATAACACCTGTCAGTACTTGCACTCCAAATATAAAGAATCCTGATAAGATTGCACCAAGGTTCATAAGAATTATATTTTGACCAAAGTTCATTGCAATAAAAGTGAGTGCTATACCCAACATATAAAGTGATGCCAGCAAGCTTCTATTTTGAAAGAAGTACATATCACTAATTCTTCCTGTGATTAAAGTTCCAAGGATTCCACCTAAATCATATACGCCTGTTATTAGTGAGGATTGTACAAGAGAAATTTGTAATTTATCCTTTAAAATTATAGGAAACCAAAAGAAGATTCCCATTTTTATAATATAAGCACAAAAAGTAGCACAACATAGAAACCATATAGAACTTTTCACTTTGATACCTATCTGAGATTTTTGCACCTTATAATAGGTAGTAAAGTTGGCACTTTCTTTGTAATATGCTTTTAATATTATATAAATTCCAAAAAGTAAGCATAAGAGACCAGAGTACAAAAATGCACTTTTTGCATCATAAATTTTAATTATGCTTGGTAATATAATCAAAGTAACACAAGAACCAAGTTGCTGAGATGCGCTCATAACTCCCCATGATGATGCAATTGAAGAGATGCTAGAGTTTATAACCATAAACTTGGTAATAGCCGGCCAACCTAACCCTTGCGTCCAAGCTAATAATATTAATGTTAACAGTAATAAAGTTAGATTATTATATGATAAAGTTATGCCAATGGTTAATAATCCAGTTGCAATATTGCATAGCCCAAACATAAATAGTGGATTATTTTTGGAGTCCATGACTATTCCATTAACGAATTTTGATACTCCATAAAAAAAAGAAAAGCAGGCAAAAAAATAGCTTAATTTTACATGGTCAGTATCTATTAACAGTGGTAGAGCAATTGGTATACTTTGTCTTGATAAATAAAGCAGCATATATCCACAGAAGAATAGTAAATATTGAAAGAAGACAAAGTTCACACCTATTCCCAAATAGCTCTATGCAGATACTAGCATAATACTATATTGGTATAATATTGTTTGACAAGAAGTTTGCAAACAATTAGTGCAGAAAATTACTTACTTAGTATCTTTCTTATAGCAGATACAGTAGTATTAATATCTTCATAGCTTATATCTCTATGTGTTATAGCTCTGATTTTACCTCTTATGTTAGCCATTCTAATTCCATAATTTGTAACTAGTACGTTTATTAATTCTTGAGTAGATATACAATTATTACGTAATGAGAAATACGCTATATTAGTTTTGTATAGGTTGATATCAATTATAACTTGATCTATAGAGCCTAGGCCTTCTATAAGGTGCTGCATTTTTTTATGATCTTCTTCTAAAGAATTTACATTATTACGTAGAGCATATAAACATGCAGCTGAAATAATGCCAGCTTGGTGCATACCTCCGCCAATTTGAAACTTATAGTACCAAGCTTTTTCAATAAACTCTTCACTTCCAAGCAATATTGCGCCCATTGGAGCACCTAATCCTTTACTCAAATCAATAAATACCGAATCAAAATAACTTGCGTACTCTTTTGGAGATATTTTAGTATGAGCACAAGCGTTGAACAGTCTTGCTCCATCTAAATGAGTGAATACGTCATTCTCTTTGCAGAGACTTGAGATCTCTTGAATATATTCTAAAGGCCACACAGCTCCACCACCAAAATTTGTCGTTTGTTCGATAGAAACAAGCCCAACTCTCGGAATATTTCTTAAACTAGGACGAGTAATAAACTCAACAATTTGTTCTCCAGTAAATATTCCTCTCGTACCTTTGATGGGCAAAGGAGTGGCATGTGCCTGGGCTGCGATCAAGCCAGATTGTACTATGAGTGGATGTGAAGTTTCATCAAGCAGCAAGTAATCACCAGGTCTTTGAATGTGTACTTTATAAGCAATTACATTGGACATCGTTCCTGAAATCAAAAAGATTCCTGCAGGTTTACCTAATATTTTACATGCGGTTGCCACTAATTCGTTTACAGTTGGATCTTCACATGCAGCTTCGTTTCCAACTTTTGCTTTAGCCATCGCTTCCCTCATTTTAGCTGAAGGGTCAGTGTTTGAATCGCTAAAGAAATCTATTTTTATTCTCATATTAAATTTAACACAACCTCCTTTATAATTTCAGCAGCTTTCATGATTTCTGTTTCCTTTGTGCCAAGATGGGTAACTGCTCTTATATGAGACTCGAGCCAAGGAAAAAGCAATAAACCATAAGCTTGGCACTTACTCAAGAAAACCTCATTAGTTACATTTAGTGCTTTTATACTGAAGCTTACTATATTAGTTTCTGGATAAGGTAGTACCAGTTTTATGTGTGGAATTTCTTTAATCTTATCTGCAAACAATTTAGCGAGCTTATTATCTTCTTTAAGCCTAGAGATATTATTCTGTAGTACGTATTTTGCTGCATTAGCACAATACCCTATCTGATGATAACCACTACCTAGCCAAACCTGTAGCTTTTTAGCCCTTTCAATTATCTCTCTTTTACCCATAAGCATTGAACCAAAAGGAGCGCCAAGTCCTTTAGTAAAAGAAAAGCTCATTGTATCCACATATTTAGCATAATCTGCTAAAGCAATATTTGTTTCGATATGAGCATTAAATATTCTTGCACCGTCTAAATGAAGATTTACATTGTGAGCTTTTAAAAAGTGATATAACTCGACTTGTTTTTCAAAAGGATAAATTTTACCATTAAACCCATTTATACTATTTTCTATAGAAACAAGACTCACCTGAGCAAAAATTTTATACCTCGGCTTAGAATTAATAGCATATTCTACTTCATCAACATCTAAGATTCCGCTATTATTTCTAATACAATTAAATACGATATTATTTACTTTTGCATTGCCTGCGCTATCGAAAAAATTAACGTGGTAATTATAATGAGTTATTAGTTCATCACCAGGACTTGTTTGACTGGCAATGGCTAATCTATTTGCAAGCATACCGCTGGTTACAAATAATGCTTCTTCTACTTTGAATAATTGTTTGCAATATTCTGATAAGTCATTACAGCTTTTGTCTTCACCATAAGCAAAATCTCCAACAGTTGCATTACTTATTGCATGTATAACGTTGGAGCCCTGCAGAGTTGTAGTGTCACTTCTCAGATCAATAATTTTTTCCATCTTATTTTTTGCCATTCAAACAACCAATTTGAGCATTCCAAAGTTCCTTGTAAAGACCTTGCTTAGAAACTAATTCAGCATGTTTACCATCTTGGACAATTTTTCCTTTGTTAAATACTAGAATTCGGTCCATGTGTAAAAGTGTAGAAATACGGTGTGCTATAGTAATCGTAGTTTTATTTTGCATCAGTTTAAATAAACTCATTTGAATTGTTTTTTCTGTTATAGAATCTAACTGACTAGTTGGTTCATCGAGAAATAATATTGGAGCGTTTTTTAAAAATGCCCTGGCTATTATTATTCTTTGTCTTTCTCCTCCAGATAGCTTGATGCCTTTTTCTCCAACTGTAGTTCCATATTGATCTGGTAGAGTCATAATAAAATCGTGAATACCAGCCAGCTTTGCAGCTCTCATTATTTCTTCTATAGTAGATTGAAGTTTACCATATATGATGTTTGCTAAAATAGTATCATGAAATAACAATGGGTCTTGAGGTATTACAGATATTTGTTGCCTCAAAGAACTCTGTGTAACTTCTGATACTATTTGATTATCAATCTGTATATTACCTTTTTTAACATCAAATAGCCTTAGAATTAAGTTTATAAAAGTAGATTTACCACCTCCAGAATAACCAACTAGACCTACCTTTTCGCAAGGATTAATGGTAACTGAGAAATCTTGAAATAATGGCTCCTGACCTTCATAAGAAAAAGAAACATTATTAAACGTTATTCTTCCACTTAATAAATTTAATTCTTTAGCATTTTCCTTATCTTGAATTTCTGGTACAGTAGTCAAGATTGGTAATGCATCTGAAACTTTGCCGAAATGAGTAGAAAATTGGGTAAGATTCCTAGTTAGATGGTTAAGAAACTCTATAATCGATATATTAATTCCAAGTACAAGAGCAATATCTCCTATTGCAATTTTGTTCAATTGATAATCATAAATTAAAAAGTACAAGTTTACTGCTTGGAGTATATCAAATGAATAGCCATATATAAACCAAAGACAAAAGTATGCCCATTGTAATTTTCTCTCTGCAATAGTTCTTTTCTTGCATATTTGAAAAAATTTGTGTCTCTCATGTGCTTGCTGAGAAAATAGCCTTACTGATATAACATTTAAAATACTATCTGCTATACTAGCTATTACTTGTGAATTTTGTTTAGAGTAATTATCAGCTAGTTCAGTAAGTACACGAAAGCTGAAAATCGATACTAAAATAAAAATGCTTACCCAAGTGAATGTGGCGATTGCAAATTTTATGTTTACTAATGATAAGGTATAAATAGCTAAGACTAATGCTATGCTGTAACCGAAAAAACAATCTATAAGCAATCTTATTAACTCTATCACACTATCCATTAAGTTACTGGCCTTATGTACTAAACTTCCGGATAAATTGTTCTGATAATAGGAATGGTCTTGTTGGAGTAGCCTACAAAAAGACATATCAGCTATTTTTTGACGCATTAAGGTAAACATTCGAATGTCAACAAAATAGCCATAGAATCTAAAAGCAGTAGTGATAAGTAATGCCATACCAAGATAAGCGCTTACAGGTAATAAAAGATTTTCAATTACATTACCTTCCTGATATTTTACAGCTGTATCTAGAATATTTTTTACTAAATACTTTCTAAAAGACAAATCAACAGCTACCACCAGAGCAACTAAAGACATTATAAGTACATTAAGCTTGAATTTAGATACTATATTCAAGATGAACATCAATACACATTTGAAGCTATCAACTCTACTTCTGTTCATTTACAATGCTAGCTCCACTACGTTGACTTTTTTATTGAGAAATACAAGTAGTGAAAACCATAAATTTTTGTATATTTTTCCTGAGATGTCTCCAGCATCATGTAGTGCTGATGCTTGATTTAGAATAAGCAGCTTATATAAATCTCGCTTAGCCTCAGTAGTGTCGATCTCAGAAATATTTGTAGTTGTATCTGTAATAAAGGCTAACCAGCTCTTGATAAGTTCTTCCATGTTTTTTGCTTTTATACTTTCCTGGTAGCCAAACAATGACAAGCATTCTCTCAGTATAGATTCTGTTAACTCACCACAATTGAGTATACCAAAAACTGAAGGCTGAGGTTTT
This sequence comes from Pogonus chalceus, assembly GCA_002278615.1. Classification (NCBI taxonomy): domain Eukaryota; kingdom Metazoa; phylum Arthropoda; class Insecta; order Coleoptera; family Carabidae; genus Pogonus; species Pogonus chalceus. Next base: position 6,944 of record NEEE01029160.1, read on the forward strand.
GGCACATAGGGAAGGTCTTGATCTTTTATAATCCACCTTGTTACATAAGCAAATCTATCTTTAGCATCTGTATTCTTATCACTACCATGCCATAACCGTGAATCAAAAACTATCGCATCTCCTGCTGAAATAGGTAGTGACTTAATTTTGTAATTTTCTCGGTTGTTTGAGTACTGATCAAAAAAATATGGGTACCAAAAATCAACTAAAGGCTGTATTTCCCATTTATGACTGTTTTCTATAATTTGTAGTGCACCTGAAGTTTCACTTACATTATTCAAAGCTAACCAAACGGAAAAGTGGTAAGGATCATTGAAACTATAGGAGATGTCTTGGTGAAAGGGAACTGCATCTATTAAATCAGCAGTTTTACATATAACATTTGATTTTTTCTGCAGTATCTGACACTGAAGTGACTTTTCAAGGTAATTTTTAATAATTTTATCTAATGCTTGAGATATAATTCTAGTTACTTGAGATAACATGCCCCATCTGCCGGTACAGTTTAAGTAGTCAGAAGTTGAAACACTTAGTTCTTGGGATAGCTTTGATATCTTATTTGTTATATCACTTAAAGACTGAATTATTAGCTCTAAAGGAACCAGATTTTTGATAATAAAAAAACCATTTTTTTGTAGTATTTCCATATGATTAACACCTGACATCAATGACTGATAAGTAATCTGTTAAAGGTACAACAGAAGAAATTTTGAATCCTTTTACTTGTTTGAGTATTTTTTCCCAATCGCTTAATGTTCTTAGTTTACCTCCTGTTTCAACCATTACATTAATATCTACAGAGCCTCCAGCTGGAGAGCGGTAATCTAAAATAGTTTCTATCAATAAAATACGAGATATTCCTTTGACCAATTTTAAATAAGACAATACTTTATCATCATCATAATGCTGTAGAAAGCGGCAAAAGACACCTAATTCATAATTTGTAGCTGATAGTTCTTCCTGAGTTATAAGTTTGACTTTTAAATTTTCTACTAACTGTCTTGGCACTTTATGTTCGTTATATAGGCCTATAGAACCTTTATTGTGTATATCAGAATAAGCAAGAAATAAAGAGTGTACACCAAATAGCAATATATTCTTAGCACCATCTATATTAATCCTAGAATTAAACTCTTTAGTATCAAATCTAGAATATCCTAGCAATGCTTGGTAAAACGCTATTTTCTTATTTTCTGATGCTTCTCTTTCCTTAAAAGATTCAAATGAAGAGATTGACTCCTGTTTTAGTATATCAGCAATCTTTAACCAATTCTTTTCAGCGGCAACTCTTGCCCACATTGTTGCTGCTTTTGGCAAAAATGGTATTTCCTTAAAACACTTACCTTTTGATGATAGTTTCCATAAGTCCTCGTCCTTATCGTAATCAATAAACCCTATTTCCCACAACGCCCTTAACAGCCTTTCTAGATTTGGTACGATAATGTTTAACTTTTTAGATAAAAACGGCACAGTTGCAGGTAAAATATTTAACAAATCAAGTTCAATAGCAACGCTTGTTAGGTAAGTTTTCCAAAAGGCTGAAAGTTCTGCAGAAATCCTATGCACTTGAGATTCTTTACCTAAATCAAAAATACTAAACTTTACATTTCCGGTAATATCGATTTGTCCTAACACACCTTCAAAAGTTTCAACTTTTGCCATGCCATTATAGAATGCTTCTACCATTTTAAATCTCTGCTGGTAAACAGGATCACCATTAATATCTATATGAAACCAACCATGTTGATCTTCTGCAATAGAATACCCTTTATGAAAAACATTAAGTTTTTTATACCATTTATTATGTACTAACTTTCCATGATGATTAATATGTGTAGCTTTACCATCCTTATAGACTACAGCGATACCATCCTTAAAATCTCCAACATAATCATATTCCTCCTGATAAATCCTGTTGCCATTGAAATTAATATGAAAACATTTATCATGTCTTCTAACTATACAAGCATCTTCCTGATAATTTCCAACCCATTGATACGACTGTTTGTATACTCTACATCCAGATGGATCAATATGGTAACACCCTGTATCATCTTCTACGGCTGCTCTATTGAAGTAGAATCCAAGAGTTTTTAGAAATCTATGATGATAAACTGCTTCTCCTCTTACATTGATATGATAAGCACCTGTCTGATCATAAACCGGTGCAAGACCGGGCTCATGAAATTTACCAGCCTTTATAAACCTATTTTCATACAAAGGATTTCCTAGTAATTCGTGAAAGCTCTCACACGGTGAAATTTTAATAGATCTAAGATTATCTTTGATTAATTGATCAAAGGTTTTCTCATGTTGCATGTTTTGCATAATTTGTAATTTAAATAATTCTTTTGTAAGCTTAGGTACTCACTACTCTGCCATATTTCCTCGAGTTTAACCTCATTAACATTACCAAAATTTCCTAATGTCTTACGGAGTTCATCTGGAGCACAGCAAGGACTAAACTTTCCTTCATTGTTTATCCATGCTTCTTTACCTAAAAATGGGCATTGACCACCTGGAGCCAAATCCTTAATACCTTCTTGAGAAAGGATTGTGAAATTTTCTAATTTTATCTTTTTACCATTTGGCAATAGCATATTATCTCTAAGTTCGTATAACCTTCTCACCTCCGTGTTCCATCTACTAATTGCTAATTCATCTCTTCTCATAGATAGATCCTTAATTTCCTCAAAATGTGCCCAAAGATGATGTCCTTTGACTCTATCTATGCCGTTCTTTATGGCCATCTTAACTATGTCATAGAGTTCATGTAAATTACTTTCCAAAAATGTTAATTGTAAAGTAACGGTACACCTTTCACCTGTATCGCTAAAGTATTTATCTCTAACTTCAAGGAAAGTTTTTAAATTTTCTGTCACTACTTCCCATTTTGAACCTTTCATGATTCTTTCATGAGTTTCTTTAGTTGCCCCATTCCAGGAAATCTTAACATCAGATAAAATTGGTACCAATAATTCAGCCCATTTTCTAGCTCCTTTAATAGGAAAAGAACCATTGGTTGTGAGGTTAAGCTTAAGGCCGAACTCATGGCACAAATTGATTATTTCATCAAAGCTTTTATACATTAAAGGCTCACCCATAGTAGAAGGAATGATTTCCCTTAAAGGTGTGCCAGCTGCTTCCTTAATTACTTTTCTGATAGTTTCTATCGACAGTATCTTAGGTTTTATTCCTTTAGCTTTCTTTTCTTCTTTAACTTTGCTGTATGGTGAAAAACATTCGCACATTATACAAGCAAAATTGCAGTAATCTGGATTAGTATCAAAAGTAATTCTCCAAGGACCAGGTTTCAAAGCTACTGATTTGCCTTTCTTTTCAATAGCATTACGGTAAATCTTGTTAAGTTTCTCAGTATGCTCACCTATAGAAGGTATATTTCCATTTTCAGTATAAGGATAGCCTTTTTGGGTAAGTTTATTATATAACTTCTGATCTGTAGATAGGACTTGCATTTTTTCTGACAAACTACTTGCATCTCTGTGCTTAAATAATAGTCCATCTCTTACATATTCTGCCATGCCACCATAATCGGCTGTTATAACTGGTATTCTAAGTTGCTGTGCTTCATGTATTACTAACGGTGAATTTTCACCCCAAATTGAAGGAACGACTATTGCATCGACTTTATTAAATACGTCAGTAACTATATTCTTATTATCATAACTTCCCATCCATTCTATTCTTTCTTTAACAACAGGTGAAAACTGATCGGCAATCGCTTTTAAAGCTTTAGTTTCTTCTCTTGCTGCTCCCCAAATTCTAAGTTTTGCTTTAGATGATAAGTGAGAAAAAGCTTTCAATAATAGATTAACACCTTTTTCGGGAGTATGAGTACCAATATAACCGAAAATAAACTCTTTTTCTTGTACTCTATTTCTATTCTTAAGACGATTGAGATCAAAACCATAATCAAGATAAGAAATTTTGTTTATCGGAACATTAAAATCCTGAGTAAATTTGTCCATCAAGAATTTCGATGGGGAAATAAAGTAATCTATATAGTCTATTATTTTCCTTGTGTGCTTCATTCTAGTTGCAACCCATTGTTCCCAATAATTTATGTCTAAATTCAGGAATTCTTTATCTCCTGTAAAATATCCCTTGTAACATTGGGTTGCACATTTTTGATCCTTTTGTCCATCACAAAGCCGTAACAAATCTTCAGAATTGCGTTGAATAAACCTTCCTCTTGGACACATTAACCAAAAGTCATGTAGCGTAAAAATTGTAGGTATATTTTCTTTAAAAGCAATTTCTGGTAAAGTAATTGATAGATGATTAAGATGACCAAAATGTATAAGATCTGGCTGAAAGTTATCTATTACTCTTTTAAATTGTATATCTACTTCTTCATTGATAAATTTGTAACGATATTTAGCTGTGGGTATATTAATTAAATGCAGTAAGATTCGAGAGTCACTACTATCTAGGACTGTAGTGTAATAAAAATCAGGTAAAAAGCTATTTTCATACCTAGTAAATACTTGTACCTCATTGTTATTTGCTAGTTCATGAGCAAGAGTTTGGCTGTAAACCTCTGAACCAGCACTATAATAAGGAGGGTAACCATGAATAACTTTTAATATTTTCATATATTACCATATCTATATTGTTAGGATATTCTTGTGTATTGTTTTGTAGACTTTTTATAAATTTACTTAATCCTACTTCTAATGAATGTTTTGGAGACCAACCAAGTAGCTCTTTAGCTCTAGTAAAATCACCATGGAACTTAGTTACATCAAAATTTCTTGGAGGATAAAAATCAATTCTAGAATCACTTTTCGTGACTTTTAATATTGTTTTTGCTAAGTTTTCTAAAGTACATGGGCTATTAGTAGTAAGATGAATAGCAGGAAGAGAAGATTTTTCGCTTTGTAAATATTTAACAGTTAAGCATATACCCTCTATAACATCATCCAAATAGGTAAAATCAAAAACACATTCTTTACCTTCTATTTTAATTGGATCACCTCTTAATGCATTAATACAGAGTGCAGGAATTACTCTACTGTTATGATCTAGTAAACCACCGTATACATTTGAAAAGCGTAATATTGCTACATTAAAATCTTTTGAACTTGTTATTTGTTCCTCAATAAATGCTTTACCTTTTGCATAATTATTTATTGGATCGATACTAGCAGATTCTGTAACTGGCAGTTCCTTCTGCTCTCCATAGACTTCCCTACTACTTGCATATATAAACCATGGTTTATTTGGAAGTGACTTACATAACCCTAAAAACCGCATTGTACCATCAACATTAATTTTTTGACACAGTGTAGGATAAAGTTCACCATGTATAACTCTAGAAATTGCAGCCAGATGAATGATTCCTGTACACTGAGCAAGTAGTGGTACTATATCTTCTGAAAAAAAACTGAGTGGATTATCGCGAAACCTAATATCGCAGCTTATTACTTCATGGCCTTGGTTTTCTAACTTTTTCACCAAGGTTGACCCTATCAAACCTGCAGCACCTGTTATTAATATCCCCATGTATACCCCACTGCCATTAAGTTAAGGGAAAGTGATGGACTGTATTGTAAAA
>NEEE01029162.1:0-13033 GCA_002278615.1 Pogonus chalceus
TTACTTTTATTAGTAATACTTTTAGTTGGAAAAGCATACTACAGAACAAACTTTACTAAGTCAAGATTAGTTAGTATTTTTGATAATTGATTTTCTACAAATTTATCATCTATAGATATTTTTTCACCTTGCATTTCACTAGCTCTAAAGCTTATATCTTCAAGTAAATTCTCAAGTATAGTATGCAATCTCCTTGCTCCTATATCTTCGATTTCTAGATTAACTGTAGTAGCGTAATCTGCAATTTTCTCTATAGCGGAATTCGTAAATTCAAGTTCTACTTTCTCACTACCTATTAAAGCCGAATATTGCTTTATTAAGCTAGTTTCAGGCTCAAGTAATATCTTGATCATATCCTCTTTAGTTAATGAATTCAGCTCTACTCTAATAGGTAATCTTCCTTGCAATTCAGGTAATAAATCTGAGGGTTTTGCAATGTGAAAAGCTCCTGAAGCAATAAATAATATATGATCTGTTTTAACAGGACCATATTTTGTATTAACTGTTGTCCCCTCAATCAAAGGTAGTAAATCCCTCTGCACACCCTCTCTACTTATTTCTGAATTCTTTGCTCCAGAATTAGCTACTGAGGCAATCTTATCAATTTCATCAATAAATACTATCCCATCATTTTCAACTAAATTAATTGCCTGCTGAATGATTTTTTCTTGATCAATTAATTTTTCAGACTCTTCTGATAAAATTATACTCATTGCTTCTTTAACTAACATTTTCCTTGTTTTAGTTTTAGTCGTTCCAAAAGCTCTTCCTATCATATCACCAAGATTAAGCACTCCCATAGATGCCCCAGGCATGCCGGGTATTTCAAAACTACCTCCGCCTACAGGAGCTGTATCAGCTACACTAATTTCAATTTCCGTATCATCAAGCTCGCCACTTAAGATTTTTTCTTGAAACTTTTCTCTTGTCTCACTACTTGAAGTCTTACCTACTAAACTATCTAACACTCTCTCGATTGCTTTCTCACGTGCATTAATATCTACTTCCGTTTTAGCTATCGTTTTTTGATTATTAACAGCTATTTCTACTAAATCACGAATTATTGATTCTACATCACGCCCTACATAGCCAACCTCGGTGAACTTTGTTGCTTCTATTTTATAAAAAGGAGAATTAGTAAGTTTAGCAAGCCTTCTTGCAATTTCTGTTTTACCGACTCCAGTTGAACCTATCATTAAGATATTTTTTGGTACTATTTCATTACGTAAGTTTCCCTCTACTCTTTTACGACGACCACGATTTCTAAGAGCAATAGCAACGGCTTTTTTAGCCTTTTCTTGACCTACGATAAATCTGTTAAGCTCGTTAACTATTTGAGAAGGTGTAAGCCCCATAGGGTCTTTTTTATTAATATTAGTAATTTTAGTAGATTTCATACAACTTTTTCCGTTATAATATTATGATTAGAAAATACACAAAGATCTGCTGCTATATTCATAGATTTTAAAGCAATTTCTTCAGCAGTTAGAGGATTATCGTAAGACATTAAAGCACGTGCTGCGGATAAGGCGAATAGACCGCCTGAGCCTATTGCTGCAACATTATTCTCTGGCTCAACAACATCACCGTTACCAGTTAAAATTAGTATATGATTGCGGTCGGCAACAATCATCATTGCTTCTAAACGACGTAAATATTTGTCGCTACGCCAATCTTTGGCAAGTTCAACTGCACTTCTAAGCAAATTATGCTTATATTGCTCTATTTTTACTTCTAACTTTTCAAATAAAGCAAGCCCGTCAGCAGTAGAACCAGCAAAACCTGCAATAATTTTATTATTTGCTATAGTTCGTAATTTTCGAGCAGTAGATTTTAATACTGTATTGCCGTGTGAAACTTGTCCATCTGCTGCTATAATTATTTCTTCGTTCTTTTTTAAACAAAGTATTGTAGTGCCATGTAAGGCTAAATTATCTGACATAATGTAAAATTTATTGATATTAATTTGCTGATTAAGTAATATATTCATTATTTATAATAATTAAATAATGTTAATTATTACTTGAGTAATCCAGTTATAGTTAATTATCTTTTTTTGAATTTTCAAGGTTTAAATAATGAATATATACGCAATATACATTAACCCTACACAAAAAAATAATAATTTTATTGTCGTTGAAGAAAGTTTTTCATGGACAGCAGCTCTTTTAAGTGTATTCTGGGCATTATACCATAAAATGTGGTTACCTGTTATTATAGCTGTAGCAATTAATATAGTAGCAATGGCAATTAATATATCTGAGTTAACGCTTGCATTAAAGCTAATGATCATGTTAATATTCGGTTTTTTTGCTGCTGATATTAGAGAAAATCACTTAAAAAGAAATGATTTTACGCTTAAAGATATAGTAGTTGCAGGTTCGCAAGTAGAGGCTGAATTAAAATTTTTAGAACGTAATAGCTATGTATAATAAAGAAAATATTTTTGCAAAAATTATCAATAAAAATTTACCAGCAGAAGTAATTTATGAAGATGAGCAGGTTTTAGCATTTAAAGATATAGCACCTGTTGCACCAGTACATATTATTGTTATACCTAAAAATGAATATATCGATTACGCCGATTTTATTTCTAAAGCTTCAGTGGAAGAAATAAAACATTTTTTTGCTAAGATTTCTGATATAGCAAATAAAGCAGGACTAGACAAAGACGGATATCGCTTAATCACCAACAAAGGAGAGAAGTCCGGACAAACTATTTTTCATTTCCATTTTCATATTATTGGTGGTGAAAAGCTTATTGGATTAATTAAATAAAAATGACTAAGAAATATAATATTGCTGTTATCGGTGCTACCGGAAATGTCGGTCGTGAAACCTTAAATATTCTAGCAGAACGTAATTTTCCTATTAATAAAATCTATGCTGTTGCTTCAAATAATTCTATTGGAAAAAAAGTTAGTTTTGGCGAACAAATATTACAAATAAGTAGCTTAGATGATCTAGATTTTGAGGAAATAGATATTGCATTTTTTTCAGCAGGTTCGGAAGTATCAAAAAAGTATATACCAAATGCTATTGCTAAAAATTGTGTGGTTATTGATAAATCTTCTTTTTTTAGACTAAGTGAAGATATACCTTTAATTGTACCTGAGGCTAATTTATCAACACTTAAAGACTTTGCCATTAAAAATATTATATCGAATCCTAACTGTATTACGATTCCTCTTGCAGTTGTACTTAAACCGCTAGATAATGAAATAAGTATAAAAAGAGTTGTAATATCTACTTATCAATCAGTATCCGGAGCAGGTAAAGCAGGAATGGATGAACTTTATGATCAAACAAAATCTAAGTATATCTTTGAAGAAAAAAGCCCCAACATATTTCCAAAACAAATTGCATTCAATTTATTTCCTCACATAGGTGATTTAAATAAAGATGGTTATACAAGCGAAGAGTCAAAAATTGCTTTAGAGCTACAGAAGATTATTGGTGATCATCTTAAAGTTAGCGTAACTTCTGTACGAGTACCTGTGTTTGTTGGTCATTCTATATCCGTTAATATAGAATTTAGTAGTAAAGTGGATGCTAAAGAAGTTGAGGAAATACTAGAAGATGCTGACGGGGTTGTTACGATTTCACAAACTAAAGATTTATCATATATCTCACCTACTGAAGTAGTAGGCGAAGACGCTGTATATGTCTCACGCATTAGGGATGATGCAAGTAAAGAGAACGCCATAAATTTATGGATTACATGCGATAATTTACGTAAAGGAGCTGCTTTAAATAGCGTTCAAATTGCTGAAGAATTAATTAAAACTTATTTATAAAATAATTAATATGGATAATAAAAACACTACCCTAAATAAAAAAAATCCTTTGATGATAGCACTTGGAGAGTGCCGAACAGCTTTCTGGATAGTTTTTTGGTTTGCCTTTGTAATTAATTTACTAATGTTAATTACCCCCCTTTATTCACTACAAGTTTTAGATAGGGTGCTTGGTAGTGGTAATTTATACACATTGTTATATTTATCGATAATAATTGCTTACATTTACTTTGTTTACGGGTTACTGCAAATTGCTCGTTCTTTTACTCTTATAAAAGTAGGAGAATGGCTTGATAGAACAGTGGCACCGGTGATTTTTGCTTCCTCAATTTCAGCAGCAGCAACACGTGTAAATATGGGTTCTAGCCAGTTATTACGTGATTTTCAATCCGTTAAAACATTTCTAACAAGTACCGGAATTAATACCTTATTTGATGCACCTTGGAGTATCATATATATTGCTGTTATTTTCTCAATACATCCATATATTGGTTTTATTACAATTTTCGGTGCTATACTAATTGTTTCAACAGCTTTCTTTAATGCATCTGCTACTAACAAAACCTTAGGTGAAGCCACAGAATTCTCGATTAAAGGTATGACGCAAGCCGATATTGCTAATAGAAATGCCGAAGTAGTCGAAGCAATGGGGATGATGAAAAATGTTACAAAAAACTGGCATAAATTTAACTTAGCAGCACTTGATAAACAATCAACCGCTAGTTATCGTAATGGCGTTATTTCTAACTTTTCAAGGTTTATCCGTAACATAATGCAAATGGCAGTTACTGGCGTTGGTGCTTATCTTGTTGTAGAAACTCATGGAGCATCAATGACTCCTGGTAACATGATTATGAGTTCCATTATAGTTGGTAGAGCACTTGCTCCTTTTGATAATGCTATTGAGTTATGGAAAAGCATGAGTGGTGCTATTAAATCGTTCAAAAATATCAACAACCTATTTAATACTTATACTTCTCGTGACGAAGCAATGCCGATTCCGAATGTTGAGGGGCATTTAACTGTAGAAAATATTTATTATGCTCACCCTATTCCAAAACATATGCCGCAACCACCTACACCAAAATATATTTTAAAAGGTGTTAGTTTTGCGGTACAACCGGGTAAAATTTTAGCAATTATCGGACCATCAGCAACCGGAAAATCAACTTTAGCTAAAATCATAGTTGGTGTATGGCGAGAATCCTCAGGCTCAGTACGTTTAGATGAGGCTGAAATTTATCGTTGGAATAGAGAAGATTTTGGCAGACATGTCGGCTACTTACCTCAAGGAATAGAGCTTTTCAGTGGTAGCATCAAGCAAAATATTGCTAAAATGGAAGACAATGCTAATCCACAAAAAGTTATTGAAGCAGCTAAACTAGCTGGTGCTCACGAAATGATATTAAGATTTCCTGACGGTTATGATTCAGATATAGGTCCTTCCGGCTCTAATTTATCAGGTGGACAAAGGCAACGTATTGGGCTTGCTAGAGCATTTTATGGTGATCCAAAGCTGGTAATTTTAGATGAGCCTAATGCTAATTTAGATGAAGCTGGTGAAGTAGCACTTGCGAGTGCTTTAAAGCAAGCCAAACTAAAAGGGATATCAGTCGTTGTAATTTCACATAGACCTTCCGTATTATCAGTTGTTGATAAAATCTTAATATTACAGGATGGAGCTGTTGCAGTTCACGGAACGCCGGATGAAATTCAAAACCACTTTAAAACTCTAAAGGGCGGCACAATTCATATTAATAATAAATAGTGCAAAATCATCATTGCGAGGAAAAACTGTCAGTTTTGTACGTACGCAATTTCAGGAGTATATCTTAACGAGGGTGCCACGTTGCTACGCTCCTCGCAACGACAAAAAATAATAATGAATGATTAAATATTATGCAGGACTTAAAAAATAATAAACCTCAAATTACGCCGGAACAGTTAAAGCAATTACTGTCCTTGAGAGAAAATTCACTAAGCCTTAAAGGTCAAAGCTCTAAACGTAAAGCTTTAATAAATAGCACATTAAAAAAGACTTCACAAGTAATAGAATTTTTACTTCTTAAACTTGATAGATTTGTTAATTTTACTACTAAAAAAACTGATAGAGATCGTAATAATGTCGCACAAGCTGCAAGATCACCTATACTTTTTGGTATTTATGTTATTATTTTCTTAGTATTAATCGGTGGTGTTTGGATGGCTGTTGCACCGCTTGATAGTGGGGCTGTAGCAGTTGGAATATTAATGCCAAGCACTAATAAAAAGACAATCCAGCACAATGAAGGTGGAATAATCAAAGCTATTTACGTGAAACAAGGTGATAAAGTTAAAGCAGGTGATAAGCTAATAGAGCTTGAAGAAACACGAATAAAAAGCGAGCATGAGAGCACTTTAGGTCAATATCGTACTGCTCTGGCTACTGAAAATCGTTTAATTTCTGAGCGTGATAATCTAGAGCAAATCGAATTTTCTGATTTTTTAATGCAAGATATTAATTTACCGGAAGTCGCTAAGATAATACACACTCAAGAAAATTTATTTAGATCAAAAAAAGAAGTATATAATTCAGAAAAAGATGCTTTACAGCAACGTATTTCTCAGCTTGAAAAGAAGATTGAAGGCTTAGAGGCACGAAAAGTAGCTGCAACTAAAACAGCCGAAGTTTACCAAGAACGTTTAAAGGCTTTAAGAACTCTACAAAATAAAGGCTTTGTGCAAAAAAAGGATTTGTTAGAACAAGAAGCAAGAGTTGCTAGTGCAAAAAGTGACGTTGCAACGACTGACACGGAAATAGCAGGAACACACCACGCTATTACTGAATCTCAAATTAGCATTATAAACCTACAAAATAAATATACTGAAAAGACTTTAACAGAGCTTCGTGATGCACAAGTACAAACAGCTTCTCTTAAAGAAAAATATAACTCTTTAACTGATTCACTTAATCGGATAGTAATTAAATCACCTGTTGATGGTATAATTAATAATCTAAAATATCATACAATTGGTGGTTATATAGGTACCGGACAACCTATTATGGAGATTTCACCTACTAACGATCCACTAATTATAGAAGCAAAGGTATCACAAAAAAATATAGATTCAGTGCATGAAGGACTATTTGCAAAAATACGCTTTAGTGCTTTTAAATCACGTACTACTCCAACATTTACCGGTAAAGTAGTCAGTGTATCACCAGATATTGTTCAAGATGAAAGACAGCATCTTGGGCAGCAAGATAATTACTATATTGCTAGAGTAGAGATTGACATGGATGAATTCAACAGAATTGCCAAAATAAAAAATCTAGAATTACATCCTGGTATGCAAGCCGAAGTACAGATCGTTACTGGAACTAGAACATTGCTTAGATACCTTCTTGATCCTGTAATTGATACAGCATTTAAGGCATTCAGAGAGAAATAGTTTTCTGACTGGTTTATGACGACTAATATGTCATTCCTGCCATTGCTGGGAATGACATTAAAAACACCTCTTGATCTACGCACTGGAATAGCTTATATATCTGACAAATGAGTATCACATGAACAAATTATTACTCTCCCTACTAGCTTTAATGTTACTCAATTTCAAAACTTATGCTAATCAAGATTCAGAGTTTAATTATAGATTTTCTGAGAAAGATAATCATATAATTCATATATTAACTATTGATCCTAAACGTTTTAATTTAAAGCTAGTTAAAGCTCACAATCAGGAGGTTATAGGCAGAGAAACAGTATAAGAAATAGCACTCTGCGTAACTAATGCTATTGCTGCTATTAATGCAGGCTTCTTTGAGCAGGTAGTGATTGACGGGGGAAAATGATCCACGCAAGCAAGCCTTAAGCAAGAACGACATAATATGCTTTTCAATTAAAATAACAATGCTGCTTTCTCTTATTTAAAATAAAAATATGATATTATCTTACATCGGAATATTATTGGTAATTATTGGGCTGTTTGCTATATTTTCAGGTATTATCGGTTTTTTTCGTTTCCCTGATTTTTATACAAAATTGCATGCTGCAAGTATTATTGAAAGCTTTGGAGTACCGATTTGCTTAATAGGTTTTGCATGCCTTGCAGGAAATTTTTTTAGTGGTTTTAAGATACTTCTAGCTGCTATATTAATTTTCTTATTAAATCCGGTAGCAACTCACGCTCTTGGTAAAGGGTCACTACTTTCAAGGTCATTTTTGCAAAAACAAGAAGCTAAGAAAAAATAAGAAAATATTTATGCTTTTAAATTTTGATCTCAGTAATTACCTACTTAATCTTATTGTTTTTTTACTCGTTATCATTTCAATTAAAATCATTTTAGCTAAAGATTTATTGGAAGCAATAATATATACCTCGGCATTTAGCTTATTAATTGGTGTATCTTATTTACTTATGGATGCACCAGATGTTGCGATGACTGAAGCAGCCCTTGGAGCGTGCCTATCAACCTGCGTATATTTAAATTTATTGCAAAAATTACCCTCTAATTTAAAAATAATCCAAAGGACTAGAATTATTCCGGCAAGCTTAATATGTTTATTGTTTGTAGCAACTCTTATTTATATGGGAATTGAACTACCAAATTATGGTGATGAACATGCCTTGCTCCACACACATCTAACTAAAGATTATGTAGAAAATACTAGTAAGGATATTGGAATACCATCTTTTGTAGCAGCCATTTTAGCTAGCTATAGAGGGTACGATACCTTAGGCGAAACTAGCGTAATTTTAATTGCTGGAATTTCTGTGCTGCTAGTATTTTCAAGAAAAAATGATGTAGAACACAGTATGCAATACAATATCCCCTGGTCAGGTCATGGTATGACAAAAATAACAAAAAACATCTCTATTTTTATAGTACCTTATATAATTCTATATAGCTTATATATTCAGCTTAATGGGGAAGCATCACCTGGAGGCGGATTTCAAGCGGGTGTTATATTTGCCTCCTCTCTTATTGCTTATGATCTAGTATATGGTAACCAAAAATTAAATCGATATTTTTCAGTGAATACTCTAATAATTATTGCTGCTTTAGGTGTTATGATATACGGATTTACCGGTGTGATATCGCTATTTTTTAATGATAATTATTTAAACTATTATTCTCTAATAAACTTTGTTAACGATAGTATAACTGCTCAACATATAGGAATATTTGCTGTAGAAATAGGCATAGGCTTAACAGTTTCCGTTATTATGTATTCAATTTACAACTCATTTAACAATTGTGAATAGCTTGTTTTTACTAATTAAACGTGAATTTATAGTGCAGAATCGTATCAATAATATGATTAAATATCTAATTATATTTTTTCTATTCTGTATTATTAGCACTACTTTAATCAACAGCTATGAAGATATTAAGAAATTTGGCTTAATCTTTTCGGTAATTTGTTTGTTAATTTCATTGATTGGTTTTTCTTCTATTATATTTAAGTCTGACTTAGAAGATGGAAGCTTAGAATCAATGTTATCTATAGTTAATTCAACTAAAATAGTATTGGCTAAATTTTTTGCGATATTTATAAGTAGTACGATAGGGATAATTTTAACATTACCTATTATTTATGTTTTTTTTAGCCAAACCTTACTAGAAATAACATTTTTCTTTATCAGCGTGTGGCTTGTATTAATTTTATCAAGTATCTTAGTAGTGTTATCGGGTAGTATGCAAAGCTATTTTAAGGTTAATGCTAATTTTATCGGCATATTTATTATGCCTTTACTAATTCCCAGTATTATAATGACGGGGTTAGTGCTACAAGATAGTAATTTACAATTAATTTTCATTATGATAGGTATTAATTTAGTAATTTTACCTATTTCATTTGTCTTAAGTTCATATTTAATCAGAAATATTTATAGCATAACATGATTATTTTCTTTATTTTTACTAGCATAATAGTATAAGATAATATAATAAATTTTTTTGAGAAAATAATATGTGGCAGGCTCTACGAAGGTTAATTGCGGCTAATCCTATGGGTGTTTTCTTATGGGGTATTATTAGCAAATGGTATATAATGATAGCTGTTGCATCATTAATCGTATTGTTTTATGTAGTAAAAGGTCTTGAGAGAATTGGCTTTATAGACTATTTTGGCAGAACAACAGTTGAGATATTAGATACTAGTAAAGCTATTGCTCAAAATTGTACTGTAAAACTTGGTCCTAATTGGGATAATTTAGTTAACTTTTGGAATTGTTTAGGTGATCCAGGAAAATATAAAGTTAAAGAAGGTACAGGAGAGCAAGAATTACAGCAAGGTATAGAAAGGCTTATTAAAAAGCCTGAAGATGGTGGCGAGGGTGATGGCACTGTTCATGAACCGGTTACTCCGATAGTCAATCCTTATGATAATGGTAATAATACGAATACAAACTAAATATGTCAGATACTGAAGATACTAACAACGATAACAACGTAGAGTTTGAGGATTACTCTAAAACCTCACGTCGTGATTTCATGGTCTTAACGGCTAGTAGCGTTGCAGCAGTTGGAGCTGCATGTACGCTTTGGCCTCTTATTGATTCTTTAAACCCTTCAGCCGATGTTCTTGCCTTATCATCAATTGAAGTTGATTTATCAAATATTGCTGTAGGCCAAACAGTTACAGTTAAATGGCAAGGAAAGCCGGTATTCATTACTAATCGTACTCCAGATAAAATTGCTGAAGCACGGGCTGTAAAAATGTCAGAGCTTATTGATCCTGAAGAAGATCAAAATCGTGTAAAAGCTGGGCATGATAATTGGTTAGTAACAATTGGTATCTGTACACATTTAGGTTGCGTACCACTTGCAAATCAAGGCGATTATGACGGATGGTTCTGCCCGTGCCATGGTTCACAATATGATTCATCAGGTAGAGTAAGAAGAGGTCCAGCTCCTTTAAATTTAGCTGTACCGCCCTACACTTTTATTAGCGACAAAAAAATTAGAATCGGGTAATTACCTATGAGCGACAACATTACCCCAAAAACTGGAAAGAATAATGCTATTATAGAGTGGATAGATTACCGTCTTCCGGTCTTCTCTTTTCTAAAGCATTTTAGCCATTATCAAACCCCAAAAAACCTTAGTTATTTGTGGAATCTAGGCTCTATTGCCGGCATTGCGTTAGTAATTCAGATCATTACCGGTATTATACTTGCTATGCATTATACGCCGCATGTTGATCATGCTTTTGATAGCGTTGAGAAAATCATGCGTAACGTTAATTATGGCTGGTTACTGCGTTATACTCATGCTGTTGGTGCCTCAATGTTTTTTGCAGCCGTATATTTACACATAGCAAGGGGGCTATATTATGGCTCGTATAAAGCACCAAGAGAACTACTGTGGCATATTGGTATAATTATTTTCCTAACCATGATGGCTACTGCTTTTATGGGTTATGTACTACCTTGGGGACAGATGAGCTATTGGGGTGCAACAGTTATTACTAATCTATTCTCAGCTATTCCGCTTGTAGGTAAGTCTATAGTTACATGGTTGTGGGGTGGATTTTCAGTGGATAACCCAACATTAAACAGGTTCTTTTCGCTACATTATTTATTGCCTTTTGTTATCGTTGCTCTTGTAATGCTACATCTAGTAGCATTGCATCAACATGGTTCAAATAATCCGAAAGGTATTGATGTTAAAAGCTCTAAAGATACGATTCCTTTCCATCCTTATTATACGATTAAGGATTTCGTTGGTTTCGGGGTTTATTTCATAATATTTGCCTATTTTATTTTTTATGAGCCGAATTATTTAGGGCATCCGGACAATTACATTTCTGCAAATCCATTAGTTACACCTGCTCATATTGTTCCTGAATGGTATTTTCTACCATTTTATGCGATATTGCGTGCTGTGCCGTCCAAGCTTGGTGGCGTACTACTAATGTTTGGCAGTATATTTGTGTTATTCTTATTACCTTGGCTAGATACTTCAAAGGTAAGAAGTGCCAACTATAGACCAATATATCGTATTGCTTTTTGGATATTTATGGCAGATTGCTTATTGCTCGGTTATCTAGGCGGGCAACCTGCAGAAGAGCCGTATATTACTATCAGTAGATTCGCTGCATGCTACTATTTCTTCCATTTTTTAGTAGCTTTGCCATTGATAGGTAAATATGAGAAACCACTACCACTACCGGAGGAGTTGTAATTCAGCTTTTGCGTCATTGTGAAAGAATAAGGAAATAACCGTCATTGTGAGGAGATGTAACGCATCGACGTAGCAAATCCAGTAACCTTTAATGTCATCCCGTGAACAAGCCGCGGGATGACGCCACAGGAACGGCTATGACTTTACATATAAATTTTAAAACACTATGAAAACTAAACTATTCATCTTTACCATCATACTATTAATTTCTGCTTTAAGCTTAGCCAATGAGGAAGCGTTACACCCCAAAAAGATGAAATGGCATTTTGAAGGCTTGCGTGGCAGTGTTGATCGTGAAGCCGCACAAAGAGGTTTTCAGGTCTATAAAGAAGTATGTAGCGTTTGCCACAGCTTAAGTAATCTATATTATCGTAATCTTAAGGATATTGGCTTTTCTGAAGAAGATATCAAAGAAATTGCTAAAAATTATACAGTAAAAGATGGCCCGAATGATGATGGTGAGATGTTTGATCGCCCTTCTCTTCCATCTGATCGTTTTGTATCGCCTTATCCAAATGAGCAGGCAGCAAGAGCGGCTAATAATGGTGCTCATCCGCCTGATTTATCATTGATAATAAAAGCCCGTCATGATGGAGCTAATTATGTGTATTCGTTGCTTACCGGTTATGCTGAACCACCTGCAGGATTCAAGCTAATGAATGGCGCTCACTATAATCCGTATTTCCTAGGAGGTCAGATAGCAATGCCCCCTCCTCTAATGGATGGGCAGGTGACTTATATGGACGGCACAAATGCAAGTGTTGAGCAAATGAGCCACGATGTTGCAGTATTCTTACAATGGGCAGCTGAACCGGAAATGGAACATCGTAAATCTATGGGGCTTAAAGTTATGATGTTTTTAGTAGCTTTTACTATATTCTTCTATATTGCCAAAAACCGCATCTGGTCTAATTTGAAATAGTAAATAATGTCATTGCGATGAGGTTATATAATAATCGACGAAGCAATCTCAGGAATCTTACTTCATGAGATTGCAACAAAGCTACACTCCTCGCAAGGCTTGCTTGCGTGGATCGAAAAACGCCCTCGGTGTCATGCCGTG
>NEEE01029164.1:0-13201 GCA_002278615.1 Pogonus chalceus
TATAATTTTTGTTCCAAATAATGAGTTTCGAAAGAGGTCTATTAAAATACTCTTTTAAAAATTTCCAGGCAAGTTCAAACGTAAATTCAAATCTTTGTATTGTTGCGTCAATATAAGCTCGATCATCTGTTATCGGTTTTAAGTAGATAGCCTCAAGACTCGCAAAAGCTTTACGAAAATTTTCAAACTTAATGTTTATCTTTGACATATATAATTTTTTTGTTCTTCAAGATATTTGTACAAAACTCATGATTTATTTTATTAGGCTCAAATCTAATATAATCTATCTTTAAAAGAGTATCTGCATTTTCTATAATATCTACAATTTTTAACCAATCCTTATCTGTAATATTAGGACAAATAATCGCAAGATCGATATCATAGCGTTCATTATTGTCACCTCTAGCCCTAGAGCCAAAAAGCCATATTTCTTCTATAAATAGTAAAGACTCCAATTTCTCCATAAAAAGGTATGGTTTTATATCTTTACTCATCTTATATCAAATATTTGGTAGGTGATCAGTATATATTAATACACTAGACACCAACACAACCCAAAATAAAGTCAGCGGTAAGAATACTTTCCACCCTAAACGCATTAACTGGTCATAACGATATCTTGGCAGCGTTGCCCTAATCCATAAAAAGCAAAATAGTAAAAATCCAACTTTAAAAACAAACCAAAAGAAACCTGGAATACAATCTAACCATGATATATTAAATGGTGGCAAATAACCCCCTAAAAAGAAAGTGGTAGTCATCGCACTAACTAATATCATATTAGCATATTCACCTAGGAAAAATAAGGCAAAACCCATAGAAGAATATTCGACATTATAACCAGCAACTAGCTCTGATTCAGCTTCCGGTAAATCAAAAGGCAATCTGTTTGTTTCGGCAAGTACTGAAATAAAAAATACCACCCCCATCGGCATTAGCATTAAATCAATCCACCACGGCATAGTTCTCTGTGCTTCAATAATTTGGCTTAAGTTCAGAGTACCGGTAGCAAGTAGCACAGTAATAATAACAAGCCCCATCGATACTTCATAAGAAATCATTTGTGCCGATGAGCGTATAGCACCAAGGAATGCATATTTTGAGTTACTAGCCCAACCAGCAATAATAATGCCGTAAACGCTTAAGGAAGAAATAGCAAGAATATATAAAACTCCGACATTAATATCGGCAAGAACTACACCTTTAGCAAAAGGTATAACTGCCCAACCGATTAAGCTTAATATAAAGGTTATCATCGGTGCTAGGACAAATAATATTTTATCGGCGTTAGTCGGAATGATCGGCTCTTTAAATAATAGCTTTACCGCATCTGCTATAGGCTGCAAAAGCCCAAATGGTCCAACAACATTAGGACCCTTTCTAAGCTGGATAAGCCCAATCACACGACGCTCAGCATATGTTAAATACGCAACGCATAATATTAAAGGTATAGTGATCGCCACCACCTTTAATGCGATTATAATTAACGGAAAAATATATTCAAAAAAGAGTTCTATCATAAATGTTATTAATTTTAATATCACCCCGCAACTTGTCTGTCATGTTGAATGACTCGAAAAACATGTATAACGTCATTTCTGCGTAGGTGCATGAGTTAACTCTCGGTATCATCCCGTGGCTTGACCACGGGATGACAAATTATATTGGCTAGATTCCCCCCGCCTATGCGGGAATGACATTATTATCACGCTGCCTCCTCATCCCTTTTCTGCTTAGCCTCTACGCATCTTGCCATAGTCACCGAATTTTTACTAATAACGTCAGTCATGTAATAATTAATAGGTCTAGAAGTTATAAGATCTTTTGATAATTTATCTTTGGAACTAAATTTAACAAACTTATTATCTATAATTTTACCGATATTAGCAAATATTGGATATTCTTCAGCAAGCTTTGTTCGTACTTCCTGTAAATTACTTGCCCCAATATCCACTTGCAAATAATCAGCCAACTCCTTAATTATCGCTATATCTTCTTTAGCTTTCCCTACAGGTGATACTGCTTTTTCTGCTATTTGCGGTCTACCCTCTAGATTTACGTAAATTCCACTCTGCTCAGTATAAGCAGCTGATGGTAAAATAACATCGGCTTTCGTAGCACCAATATCCCCATGATGCCCTTGATACACTATAAAAGCTGATTTAAGCTTATCAAAATTAACTTCATCTGCTCCAAGCAAATAAGCAAGTTCTATCTCTTCCAGTTTAGTAGATTCAGTATTAAAACCGATATCAAGCCCACCAACCATCGATGCGTGATTATGAAGTATATTAAAGCCTTTCCAATCATCCCGCATGATATTATATTTATCGACCATTTTATGGATTAGCGATAATATAGTATATCCGTCATCTCGCCCATAAACACCATCACCTACTATAATCATCGGATATTTTGCTGCTTTTAATTCTTTTGCAAATTTATGTTCATCTAAAGATAGCTCCTCAAGTATCTTGAGATCGCTTCCTAAATCCTGAATTTTATAGGTTTGATTATGCCCCTCTCCTATTCTTACTACTTTCAACGAACCTACTCGAACTCTTCCGCCTATTCTACTATTTAGAACTGGCGCTATCTGCCTCGGATTTGTTCCGATTAACAAGCATAAATCGGTTTTTTTAAGCCCTGCAATAGTTGTATTAAATAAGTAATTTCCTCGCCGCGTAGTATCTAATTTATAGTTAAACTGATTAACGCTATAATTATTACAACCGATTTTTTGCAAGAAAGTTTTAAGCATAAACATTGCTTCAACGGAAGCAAGAGACCCAGCAAAAGCATTAATTTTTTCTGGCTTAATAGACTTAATTTTATCAGCTATTGCTTTTAAAGCTTCATCCCAACTTGCAGAGACTAATTTACCATTTTTTCTAATATAAGGCTGATCTAAACGCTGATATTTTAAGCCATCATAGCTAAAGCGATTTTTATCTGAGAGCCATTCTTCGTTAATTTCCTCATTAACTCTTGGTAATACTCGCATCACTTCATCACCTCTGCTATCAATGCGGATATTCGAACCTTCAGCATCATGCACACCAATACTAGCAGTATGTTTTAGCTCCCACTTACGAGCTTTAAAGGCATAAGGTTTGGAATTAAGAGCTCCGACAGGACAAATATCTATCATATTGCCGGAAATTTCAGAGTCCAAAGTTTGCTCTAAATAAGAAGTAACTTCCATATGCTCACCACGATGGATAGCCCCCATTTCTTCTATTCCGGCTATATCATTGGCGAATCTAATACATCTAGTACATTGTATACATCTAGTCATCGCTGTTTTAATCAGCGGACCCATATATTTATCTTTAATAGAGCGTTTATTTTCGTGAAATCTATTAGTGCCTTTACCATATCTAAAAGCCTGATCCTGCAAGTCACATTCGCCACCTTGATCACAAATAGGACAATCAAGAGGATGGTTAACAAGCAAAAACTCCATTACCCCCTCACGGGCTTTTTTCACCATTGGCGTATCAGTATGAATAACCATGCCGTTACCTGCGGGCATTGCACAAGAAGCTATCGGTTTTGGTGATTTTTCCATCTCAACCAAGCACATACGGCAGTTACCAGCAATTTTTAAACGCTCATGATAACAAAAATGTGAGATTTCTTTACCGGCTTTTGTGCAGGCTTGATAAACTGTAGTACCTTCTGATACTTCTATTTCTTGACCATCTATCGTAAGTTTTATCATTCTTATTGTTTTAAAAATTGTACAAATCAAGTTTGAAGCGTTTCTTCACTTGATTTGAAATTATAAATTTTTTAAATCACCACTTTTTAGTAAATTTTACTGAGATATTCATTTCATAAATTGTTGCAATACCGCTACAATTATTTTATCCAGTAAGTCATAGGATTTGGATATGCCTGATCTTCTATCATATATTTAAAGCCGATAGCAACACGCAATATATACCAAACAGCTAAAATAAAATATAACACTAAGCCAATAACAATAAACGTAAATATAAAACATACGATCCATCCGAGAACACTAAGGCAGAAAGTACGGAATAAGAATATATAATGACTAGTGGCAAAATTATTGCCTTTATCCTTGTTGA
Source organism: Pogonus chalceus (assembly GCA_002278615.1). Classification (NCBI taxonomy): domain Eukaryota; kingdom Metazoa; phylum Arthropoda; class Insecta; order Coleoptera; family Carabidae; genus Pogonus; species Pogonus chalceus. The sequence goes on from NEEE01029164.1 coordinate 4,098, forward strand.
GATATGCAAAACACACACCTATTAAAGACAATATCGGTGCTACTATTCCGCATAAATATAATATATATACCACAATTAAATTTTTCTTACCGCTTTCGGTATATTCCTTAAGTTGTTTATCCATATTTCTACCTTTTATTTCTCTATTTCTAATTTCAACTTTTCTATTTCTTCTTTTGAAAGCTTAGTATATTTAATGATTTTTTCTATAGGCTCATTATCTTGTAACATTTCTTTTACTATTTCTATACTTCTTTCCGCTTTACCCTCATTAAATTTACTTTTTTGGTTTAATTCCTCTGTTTGAGCAGCAAGCATAGCCTTAACATAGTTGTCATATTCTGCTTCGCTCCAATTAAATTGCTCAATAGTCTTATAGGCTGACAATATTATCTCATCCTTGGTATGCTTTGGCGGCTCTTTAGCTTTATCAAATTTAGCCATCATATATAGCCAATCATCTTCTATCGTCTCAAGCTCGTGTGCTTCTTTTGTAAACTTATCAAGCTCCACAAATACATAAGATAAACATTTAAGTTGATTCCTACCATTACCAGCATTAATAGTTTGATGATAACTAATACATTCTTTTTCTTCAGGTAATGCCTGAAATCCGGAAGTAATTACTACCATAACTACAGGAGCAAGATCAGCATAGTCTTTTCCTCTTTATTAATTGTGAAGAAAAATACACAACCATAAAATTGTACTCTTGCTAAAAAAGCATCAGCATAGCCATTTTGCATCTCAACAATATAAATATTGCCAGAATTATCTTTTACTTTAACGTCAACAATACTCCTTTTATTCTGTCCTAAACCCGGCACTTGTTCATTTGAAATATATTCAAGGTCAATAATTCTTAACTCTTCCGGCAACCGCATAATATTATTGAGAAAGCTGATTAACCTTGCTTTATCCGTAAACAGCTTTTTAAAAGCTACATCATTTGTTGGGTCTAAATATCTTTGCATATTACTTTAAATTCTCTACCACAAAATGCATAATACTGCCATGCTTTATATAATTTATCTCATTATCTGTAAATATTTGCAATATTAAATCGATAGTTTGCATTTCGCAATTATGTTTTTTTATAATACATTTAACCGGATTATAAGGTTTTATATGTTCGTTTAAACCTATAATATCAATCGATTCTGATCCATCTAATTTTAAATCAAAACGAGTCATATTATTTGTAAAAATTAGCGGTAATACTCCCATACCGACTAAATTTGAACGATGTATTCGCTCAAAACTTTCAGCAATAACAGCTTTAACACCAAGCAACTGCGGACCTTTTGCTGCCCAGTCTCTTGATGAACCACTACCATATTCTTTGCCGGCAAAAATTACCGCAGATACACCATTTGCTTTATAATCCATTGCTGCATCATAAATAGTTTGATGCATATTTTTTAGCTGGTTTATAGTAAAACCGCCCTCTACTCCTTTGCACATTTCATTTTTTATGCGAATATTGGCAAAAGTACTACGCATCATCACTTCATGGTTTCCTCTGCGTGACCCGTAAGAATTAAAATCAATAAGTGATATATGATGATCCGTTAAATATTTAGCAGAAGGACTAGTTTTACTAATGCTTCCTGCAGGTGAAATATGATCGGTAGTAATAGAATCACCAAAAATTGCTAAAATTCGTGCAGATTTAATATCTTTTATACTATTTTTACTGCCTATATTTTCAAAATAAGGCGGATTGTTAATATAAGTACTGCTTTTATCCCAAGCGTAGGTAGAGCTACTAGTTACCTCTAAACTTTGCCATTCTTTAGTTCCACTAAATATATCGGAATATTTTTCTACAAACATAGATGAATTAATAGAATTTGCAATGACCTTATCTATCTCTTCTTTACTTGGCCAAATATCCTTTAAATAAACATCTATGCCTTTATCATTTTTTCCTAATGGTTGATTTGTTAGATCAGTATTAAGGCTACCGCTAAGAGCATATGCTACAACTAAAATAGGCGAAGCAAGATAGCTAGCTTTAGTAAGAGGGTTAATTCGTCCTTCAAAATTTCTATTACCTGATAAAACAGAAGCAACGACTAAACCGTTTTTGTTAATAGTATCTTCTATCTCTGGATTTAAAGGTCCTGAATTGCCAATGCAAGTAGTGCAACCATAACCAACCAAATTAAATCCTAATTGATCTAAATATTGATTAAGCCCGCTGCTTTTTAAATATTCCGTTACAACTTTCGAGCCAGGAGCAAGTGAAGTTTTAACCCAAGGTTTAACTTTTAATCCCTGCTCTATCGCTTTTTTAGCAAGCAAAGCTGCCCCAATCATCACAGAAGGGTTAGAGGTATTAGTACAGCTAGTAATCGCTGCAATCACCACATCACCATTGCCAATTTCGTAATTTTGATTTGCTACAGTATGTTTTTTATCAATACTCATATTATTTGAAGAAAAAGTCGGCAGCTCTTTCTTAAAACCACTTGCTACATCACTTAAATTTACCCGATCTTGCGGACGTCTTGGACCTGCTAGCGAAGTTATCACTTCAGATAAATCCAGCTCTAAAATATCAGTATATTCTGCTGCATGGTCAAAATTGCACCATAAACCTTGAGCTTTAGAATATTCCTCTACTAATTTGATTTGCTCCTTATCCCTACCTGTCAACTCTAAATATTTGATAGTTTCCTGATCAATCTGGAAAAAGCCACAAGTAGCACCATATTCAGGTGCCATATTAGAAATGGTAGCACGATCGGCAATTGTCATAAATCTAAGCCCTTCGCCATAAAACTCAACAAACTTACCTACTACTTTTTTCTTTCGGAGCATTTCAGTAATCTTTAAGACTAAATCGGTGGCAGTAGCAGTACCTGTTAACTTACCTGTTAGCTTTACGCCGATTACTTCCGGCAGAATCATAGTAAGCGGCTGTCCAAGCATTGCAGCCTCTGCCTCGATCCCGCCAACACCCCAACCAAGTACCGATAACCCATTCACCATGGTTGTATGGCTATCTGTACCAACCAAACTATCAGGATAAGCCACGCCATTACTATGCCACACGACTTTTGCCAAATACTCTAAATTTACCTGATGGCAAATACCAGTACCCGGCGGAACTACCTTGAAATTATTAAATGCTTGCTGTCCCCACTTCAGAAACTGATAACGCTCTATATTGCGTCTCATTTCCATTGCTACATTTTTATCAAATGAGCTACCCGATGCATAAGAATCAACACTAACTGAATGATCTATGACTAAATCAACAGGAATAAGCGGATTGATTTTTAGCGGATCACCACCTATCTTCTTCATCGCATCACGCATAGCAGCAAGATCAACTATAGCCGGCACACCTGTAAAATCCTGCATCAAAACCCTTGCCGGCATAAAATCTATTTCCACATCAGATTTTTTATTCTTTAGCCATTCTTTGAATACCAGTAAGGTTTGTTTTGAACCGGTACGTAGCACATTCTCAAACAATATTCTCAAACTATAGGGCAGTTTTTTTAAAGGCAAATCGATATCGCTTGCAGCTTTATTTATGTCGTAAATTTTATATGAGATATTATTAACTGATAATTCTTTAAGATATTCTGCATTATGCATCTTTTGCATATTTTCCTCGTTTGAATAGATTGGTTTTTCTATTGTCAAAATGTCCTCGATGTCATTCCGTGGCTTGACCACGGAATCCAGCATAAAGCGAGATAATATCGAGCTTTTAATTTTAAAAACTTGCTATATTCAGACCTTATTATTACTGAATCCCGTGGCGGGACCACGGGATGACATCGAGGGTGCTATGCTTCTCTTCGCAATGACATCAACTTAACCTTACCCCAAAACATAGATTTTTAAAACAAATTAATGCCGATGTGGGAGATATTTATATAGATTTTTGAAGAGCAGTGAGTTTATTTTCTATTTCTGATTCACTTAAACCGGTAACGTTAATAGCCGTTTCTGTAGCTATGTTAATATAACTTCCTGTTACTTCAGTTACACCATTAGCAATAAGATAAGTAATTTTCGGCTTGTGCATATCATCTATGTAAACTTGTACTAATCCAGCTTTTAAGCTAACAATCATCGGAGCATGACCTTGCAACACACCAAACTCACCCTCTTCACTCGGAAGTGTTATCATTTTAGCCTGCTCTTCAAAAACGATATTTAAAGGCATGATTATTTTAACGTTAATTGTTTCGCTCATATGATAATATAATTTTTCGTCATTATGACTGAACTTTGTTTCCTATCATCCCGTGGTCAAGCCACGGGATGACACCGAAAATACTTTGAGGTCCACGTGGGATGAAAATTTATTTCAGTGTCTTAGCCTTCTCCACCGCTTCCTCTATAGTCCCAACCATATAAAAAGCTGCTTCCGGTAAATCATCATATTTACCTTCTGTGAGTCCTTTAAATCCTGCTATAGTATCGGCTAAATTAACAAACTTCCCCTCAGCTCCTGTAAATACCTCAGCCACATGGAAAGGTTGCGATAAGAAACGCTGTATTTTTCTTGCACGTGATACTGTTAGTTTATCTTCTTCAGATAACTCATCCATACCTAGAATAGCAATAATATCTTGTAGAGATTTATAAGTTTGCAATATTTGCTGCACTTTTCTTGCTACATTATAATGCTCTTCCCCAACAATCATGGGATCAAGCACCTGCGAAGTACTATCTAGAGGGTCAACTGCCGGATAAATTCCAAGCTCTGCTATCTGACGGCTAAGCACTGTTGTGGCATCTAAATGTGCGAAAGACGTTGCCGGAGCAGGATCGGTTAAGTCGTCTGCCGGTACATATATAGCTTGCACGGAGGTTATTGAGCCGTTCTTAGTCGAGGTAATACGCTCTTGTAATTCACCCATATCGGTTGCAAGAGTCGGCTGATAACCTACAGCCGACGGAATTCTGCCAAGTAATGCTGATACTTCTGAACCTGCTTGCGTAAAACGGAATATATTATCGACGAAAAACAGAACATCTTGCCCCTCGTTCATATCTCTAAAACTCTCCGCAACAGTAAGCCCCGTTAATGCAACTCTTGCTCTTGCACCTGGGGGTTCGTTCATCTGCCCATAAACTAAAGCTACTTTTGATTTTTCTGGCTCTTCAAGATTAATAACTCCTGAATCAATCATTTCATGATAAAGATCGTTACCCTCTCTAGTTCTCTCACCAACTCCAGCAAATACGGTATAGCCACCGTGTGCTTTCGCAACATTATTAATCAGTTCCATTATAAGCACGGTTTTACCAACCCCTGCACCACCAAACAGCCCTATCTTACCGCCTTTAGTATAAGGGGCAAGTAAATCAACAACTTTAATGCCAGTTACTAATATATTACGATCAGTTGACTGCTGAGTAAAGCTAGGTGCAGATTTATATATAGACGAAATGCTTGAGCCTTTAATCTTTCCTTTGCCGTCAATCGGTTCGCCTACAACATTCATAATTCGTCCTAACGTTTCGATTCCTACCGGAATACTAATCGGGCTACCGGTGTCTACTACTTCCATACCTCGCACTAACCCCTCCGTGGAGTCCATAGCGATACAACGCACTGTATCATCACCTATATGCTGAGCTATCTCTAGCACTATTCTTTGTTTATCGTTATAGCACTCAAGGGCATTTAAAATCGGCGGTAATTTACCCTTATTGGTAAATTTTACGTCAACTACCGCTGAAATAATTTGAGTAATTTTCCCGATATTTTTTTTCATTATTTTTTCTTTTGTTAAGATAATGTTGTTACTTTGTCATCCCGTGGCTTGTCCACGGGATGAAAGTTAGTCAAACCGCTTCAGAACCCACTATAATCTCTATCAATTCCGTAGTAATAATTGCTTGTCTTGACCTATTGAACTTTAATACCAATTTATTAATTATATCGTGAGCGTTATTTGTAGCATTTTCCATAGCAGTCATTCTTGAGCCTTCTTCACTTGCTCTATTTTGTAGTAGTGCATAATTTATTTGTGAATTAACATATAAATTATGCAAATTGGAAATTAGATTTTCTCCCTCATACTCATAAATATCGTTAGCTCCCTCTATCTTTGAATCATCATGATATTTCTCTATTGGTAAGATTCGCTGCTTCGTCATTATTTGAGTCATAGCATTTTTAAATTTATTGAAATAAATAGTACAATTACTTACTTCTAAACTTGTTACTAATGCCATAATCTTTTGCTTTATTTGCAACATTAGATTTTCATCATGGTTTTTTGGCAACTCAAAATAACTATCAATATAACTTTCATAAGGCTTTTTTAATACCTCATAACCTTTTTTCCCTATAATAATGAGCTTGATTTTCTTACCTTTACTTTTTAAAGTCTCAATATCACTTTTTACTTGTTTAATTATCATATAATTAAACGTTCCGCATAAGCCACGCTCAGATGTCATAACTATTAGCAAGTTTGCTTTGTTGGTCTCTGTATTGAAAAATTTTTGTGCTTCTATAGGAAAGTTATAAATATCAGCGGATAATACAGTAGACATCATTTTACTAATAGCTTCAACATAAAAATTTGAATGAGCTATTTGATTTTTTATTTTTGTCAATTTAGAAGCCGAAACTAATTGCATTGCCTTGGTAATCTTTTGTGTAGATTTAACGCTTTTTATTCTAGTTCTTAGCTGTTTTAAATTTGACATATAAATCCTTGTTGTCATTCCGTGGCTTGACCACCACGTAATCTAGTAATATACTAATCGTAAGCTGCTTTTCTGGATCCCGTGGACAAGCCGCGGGATGACACCTAGGGCGTTTTAAACCCCTCATGCGGGAATGACATCACCCTAATTATTTAATAAAATCTTTAGCAAAATTCTCTAAAAATGTTTTTAATTTCTGTTCATTTTCTTCAGTGATACGCTTCTCACTTTTTATTGACTCTAAAATATCTTTTTGATTCTGCTTTATCTCACTAAGCATTTTTTCTTCAAATTCCTTAATTCTTTCTATAGGTATATTAATTAAATATTTTTTAGTTCCAGCATAAATACTTATTATTTGCTCTTCGACTGAAAAAGGATGATATTGTGCTTGTTTTAATATCTCAACGAGTCTCTTACCATGCTCGATTTGTGCTTTAGTGGTAGAATCTAAATCTGAACCAAATTGCGAAAAAGACTCAAGTTCTCTAAATTGAGCTAGTTCAAGCTTTATCGAGCCTGCCACCTGCTTCATAGCTTTTATTTGTGCAGCAGAACCAACACGACTTACTGAAATCCCGACATTAACAGCCGGTCTTATACCTTTATAAAATAGCTCGCTTTCTAAGAAAATTTGACCATCAGTAATAGAAATTACGTTTGTTGGAATATAAGCAGATACGTCACCTGCTTGGGTTTCGATTATAGGAAGTGCCGTAAGTGAGCCACCACCTTTTTCCTCTGACATCTTAGCGGCTCGCTCAAGTAATCTTGAATGCAAGTAAAATACGTCACCAGGATATGCTTCACGTCCAGGTGGTCTTCTAAGTAACAATGAAATTTGTCTATATGCGACAGCATGTTTACTTAAATCATCATAAATAATAAGTGCATGCTTGCCATTATCACGGAAATACTCACCCATACTACAAGCAGCATAAGGAGCAACAAATTGTAATGCAGCAGCTTCCGATGCAGTAGCCGAAACAATGATTGTATAATCCATTGCCCCAGCATCTTCCAGCTTTTTTACTATCTGGGCAACGCTTGATCTTTTTTGCCCTATTGCTACATAAATACAATAAATTTTATCTTTCTCATCATTTAGCGAATGAGCTTGCTTTTGGTTAATAATAGTATCGATAGCTATTGCTGTTTTGCCGGTTTGTCTATCGCCTATTATTAATTCTCTTTGTCCTCTTCCTATCGGAATTAATGAATCAATAGCCTTTATACCGGTTTGTACAGGCTCACTAACACTAGTTCTATCGATTATACCAGGAGCTTTCATTTCAATATGGCGATATTCTTTGCTCTTAATATCACCTTTACCATCAATAGGGTTACCAAGTGCATCAACGACTCTACCAAGCAAAGCAGCTCCTACCAGTACTTCTAGCACCTCTTTGGTTCTTTTAACCTTATCACCTTGCTGTACCTGATTATCATCCCCCATAATCACAGCACCAACACTATCATTCTCTAAATTTAGAACGAGCCCTTTAACACCTGATTCAAATTCTACTACTTCACCAGATTGCACATTTGCAAGACCATAAATTTTTGCTATACCATCACCAACATTTATTACTTGCCCTACTTCTTCAAGCTCGCTTAAACAATTGATATTTGCTATCTCTTTTTGTAATATATCAGCTACTTCAATAGATTTTAATTTCATATGGTTTAAGTTTTTTTAATTATTCCATTGTCATCCTGTGGCGGCATTACCTGCGTTGATCGAAAAGCACCTTCGATGTCATCCCGTGGCTTGACCACGGGATGACAATCAAAAACATTAACACTCTGCAAAGCCTTAGCTATCTTATCTAAACTACCTTTTATCGAACAATCTTGCAATATACTATCATATTTGATTACGATTCCTCCTATAATGGTAGGATCTATTTCAAAATTTATTTTTGTTTCTTGCTTTAGCTCTTTTTCGATATTTGTTTTAACCCATTCTTGTTCTTTTGGCTGCAATTTACTTGCAGAAATTACTTGCACTATTTTAATATTCTTGCTTTCATATAATAATTTACTATATGTGTTTGCTATATCTGCTAAGATAGAAGTACGGGAATTTTTTATCAACAATAATAAGAAATTTTGCATTATTTTGCTGATTTTAATATTTTTTGCCAGCGAATTAATCACGTCAATTTTATCAACTTTATTTACTATAGGGGAAGATAATAGCTCTTTGACCTCTATATTATCTTCAATAATGCTAGTCACTAGATTAATTTCTTCAAGTATCTTATCTTGAGTATTATCAGATTTAGCATTATCAAATAACGCAACTGCATAATTCTGAATTAAAATATCTTTATTCATAGCTTAATACTTTGCACATTTTATATTTATACTTACTACATGACAATTTTTAGAGATGTAAGGACTAAAGG
>NEEE01029159.1:0-14413 GCA_002278615.1 Pogonus chalceus
GAATCAGGACATAAGCAACGATGACCGCCAGGAACCAGAAGACATAAATGAGAACATTCGTTGTTTCGGCACGGATTATTTAAGGATGTATTATAACGTAAATTGTGATAAACTGAAAAGGAAATATATATTTAAAATAAAAAATAACAGTTAATAAATAAATAAATAAATAATACCTTTAACACCAGATGGATTAACAAGATCTTTGGCAATAACAACCGGAACACCACGTCCAAACTTATCATGTTTCAACAATTCGCCGGTATCTTTGGTAACCCAGAACATATTTGATTCAAATACATCCAAGGAAATAGGATGTTTCAAAACATCGCCTTTTAAAATTGTTTTCCTATTTAATCCATCTTGTCGAATCATTTCTATAGTATTTAATTTCGTATCAACCCAGTACAAGGAGTGATCCATGGCATAATCTATTGCTAAACCAGTAGGATGTCTGATTCCTTCAGTAATAAGAGGTCTACGTTTCGAACCGTCCATCCATGATACTTCTATTTTAGGTGCTGATCCAACATCTGTCCAGTACATTCTTCCAAGTTGAGGATCTACGACGACTGAAGTAGGATTTTCTAATCCAACATTTACAACTGCACGTCTATAGCGTCCATCTGTTTTTGCAACCATTACTCTACCGCGTGGTTTAGATCCTGATCTATCTGTTTCAGTCCAGTATAAATTATCAGCCACCCAATCAACAGCAATTGCAGTTGGTTTTGAATTGCCTTTCATATTCAAATCTTGAGCATATCCAGCTTTAGCTTGACCATTCTTAGCATTTAACATATAAGAACGTTTTATTGTTTTATCGTAACTATCAGCCCAGAATACAATTTCAGAATTTGCATTATAATCTAAGGCTTCAATACGTTTTTCTTCTCTAATTACATCCAATTCTTCACGTTTGTGTAAAACGTATGCTCTAATTTCAGGTCCATTTGCAAATATAAGTGTTACATTATCCTTTTCAGCTTTGCAAACTCCAGATAAACTATCTGATAAATGGAAACCATCACGACAAGAGCATGCGTATGTTCCATTCAAATTAGTACATATTTGTGAACAATGATGTATTCCTGTAGAACATTCATCCACATCTTGGCATTTCTTTCGGTTATCTTTCGAAATTATAAAACCAGTATAACAAGCACAAATATATCCTCCATCAGTTAAATTCATACAATGATGTTCACATCCTCCTTTATTAGCATCCGTACATACTTTCGAATGATGACAACCTAATTCATCTGAACTATCACCACAATCATCAGCAAAATCACAAACTTGTCCTTTATCAATACATTTTTTATTTGCACATTGATATTCGTTAAATACGTTACATGGTTTAATTCTAGTAGCGCATAAAGTCATATTATTTTCATCAGATCCGTCACCACAGTTGTCAATTCCATCACAAAGTTGATACCGAGCAACACAACGATGATTAGCGCATTGGAACCTTCTTAAAGTATCACAGTTGAAGTTAGTACATAAGGATGAAGATTCATCAGAGTTATCACCACAATCATCTGTACCATCACACAAATCGCCTTGATTTACGCATAAATGATTATTACACTGGAATTTAGATTCTGGACAATAACGACCGCCTGGATACCTTGGTGGACAGTTCATTTCATCCGATAAATCTCTACAATCACGATCACCATCACAACGGAAATATGCAGCAATACAATGTCCAGAAGCACACTGGAATGTACCGTTTTTACATTGGAATCCGCTACAATTTAATTCATCTGAATTATCACCGCAGTCATCTTCATGATCGCATCGCCAACGAGATGAAATGCATTTTCCATTGTTACAACTAAACTCGGATTCAGAGCATTCTCGGTACGAATCTTTACAAAGTTCTCGAGATTCATCTGAACCATCACCGCAATCATCAGCATGATCACATAACCATTGTTTAGGAATACATCTGTTGTTGTTACATTTGAAGTCGGTTTCCGTGTTGCAAGTTGGACAATTTTGTGGTAATTCATCACTTCCATCTCTGCAATCATCTTTTCCGTCACAGAACAACCATTTAGGTATACACCGGTAGTTTGCTTTTCCAGGACATCTCTGCCAGCCAGTAGTACAATTACGTTGCCGACACATGTACGCAGGTTCATCGGAATCATCTCCACAGTCATTATCGAAATCGCACATCCAAAGTTTTGGAATACATCTACCATTTTTGCAGGCGAATTCCGTTGTTGGATCACATGGTTTATTATGGCAAATAGCTGGATCTTCATCACTACCATCTTTACAATCAGCATCACCATCACATTTCCAGCTATCTAAGATACAACGACCATTCGAACGACATTTGAATTCAAGTTCTGGACAAGGCATATCACAATTTTGTTCATCAGAATTATCACCACAGTCATCAGTACCATCGCAAATAGTTGCAGATGGAGTGCAATTTGCGTTCTTACATTGGAATGAACCGGCACGACATTGCCGGGGTGGACATGTTGATGGTTCATCCGATCCATCTTTACAATCAGCTTCTCCATCACATCTAGATCATTTAAAAAATATGTTAGGTTTAATGCAAATCACTTTTATATTTATAAAAAAAGTAGGATTACTTACTTCCAGAACCAAGGAATGCATTTTTCATCTAAGCCACCACATCTATGTTGTCCAGCGGTACAGTTAGCAATACAAGTTTTACCATCTCTTGCCAAGTAGAACTGATTAGGACAACCACATTTAAAACTAGTAGCACCTTCTTCGCCATATCCTTCAATATTTAAATAACTTGATTCTAAAGGTGGTGCAATAAGACACAAATGAGAACATCCACCATTATTCGCGCCACATGGATTTGTATACGGTAATTGTCTTAAAGGATGGAAAATATGGATATCATACGGTCGATGAGTTGTATTTCTTAATAATTGAATATCCTTTCCTGTGTATTTATTTGCTCTACTTATTGCTTTCAAGTTCCAATCTGTCCAATAAATATAATCGTCAAAGAGTGTCAAGGCGAAAACATGTGGTACTTTATTTCCAGAAAGAACAATATGTCTATGATGACCTTCTAAATCCGCAAATGCAATATAATCTAAATGAGCATCAGCCCAATAAATTCTATCAGTGAAATAATCGATGGATAATGCATTAGGCCAGGCGATATCATCTTCCCAAGTTAAAATTCGTGTGAAATTTGATCCATCCATACCCATTTTCGCAATATAGGCTTGTAAATGCCATGATGTGAAATATAAATAACCAGTACCAGGATGTACAACCAACGCTCGCGGATCGGATATACCAGTCTTTAAAGTCTTTCGTTTAGTACCATCAAGTTCTGCAACATCTAAATTTCTAGAGTGACGATCAAGCCAATATAATTTTCTACCAATCCAGTCAATCGCAAGTCCTTCTAAACCATGCGAATCATGACGAATAACTGGTTCTTTTTCTCCGGTTCCACCAATGGTTGATCGGAAAATTGTCTTAGCTGATACATCACAGAAATACATTTTAGAATCATGAATATCATAATCTAATGCAACAACGTTCATTAAATCTTGGTGGACTAAACTGTATGAGGTAGCATCAACAGACATGTTCCGAACATAATATTTATTTGTAAATACAAGCCATGGTGCAATTTTATCTTTTCTTTTACAAGTATGTTCATCATTTTGGCGTTCATAATATTGATCGTTGCATTTGCAATAGTAACTTCCTGGGGTATTTGAACAGTATTGTGAACAAACTTCTGGAGTTTCTTGACATTCATCTATATCTGCACATGCCTTACCATCTTCTAATAGCCTATAATTATAATATACATATTTATAACATTTTATTCTAATAAGAATAATTGAAACTTACTTGTATCCTTGGTTACATTCGCAATAGTATCCAGTAAGTGTGTCTACGCATTTATGACCGCATTGATGAATTTCTACTTTGGCACATTCATCTACATTACAATGTAATGGTTCATCTGATTCGTCATTATCACCACAATTAGGAACTTTATTACAAACTAATTGATAGTCAATACAGTTGCCGTTATTACATTGGAATTGATTCTTTGAAGCACAGGTATTATTTTCTTTTTCTAAATAAATATTAAACCATATAAAATATGAAAAAAAAAAAATATTATTTAAAATACTTACTACATCCAACTTCGTCCGAATAATCACCGCAATCATCTTCGCCATCACACTTATATTGGTTGCGAATACATTTGAAATTTTGACATGTAAATTCTTGTGTAGAACATGTTTTATACTGTGAATTACATTCTTTGCCCTCGTCAGTACCATCCCCGCAATCATTGTCGTGATCACACAGCCAACCCTTTAATTAAACAATATTATAATATATAAAAATTTATCAATTAATGTATACGAACTTTATTAATGCAACGTCCATTTCCACAAGTAAATTGATCATCGGAACATGGTTGTGGTTTCGGACAATTATGTAAGGTAGTATTTTCATCTGCTCCATCGACACAATCAGGATCACCATCGCATAGCCATTTTTTAGGTATGCATTGAGCACGATTCCATGCTTTATTAGCAACACATGTAAATTCAGTTTCTTCATCACATTTGCGATCATCTATAATAAAATATTACATTATTAATTATTTATACTATAAAAAAATATTAAATTAATAATTAAATATATGAAATTTAAAAAAATATATTACTTACTGCATTGATGACGATTATCTTCATCACTGTTATCCAAGCAATCATTGTCCCCATCACAAATATATATTCGTGGAACACAGTTACCATTATCACAAGTAAACAAATCTCCGAAACAAGTTCGTCCTTCACTGCGACAATATTCTGGAGGTTCATCGGCACCATCACCACAATCATCATCACCATCGCAATACCAAGTTGCTGGTATGCATCGATGATTCGGACACCTTAAATTTATTTATACTTAAATATAAAATATGCAAAAATTAATAACTAAATTTACCTAAAGCTATTTTGAGGACAAGTACGTTCAGCACAATGTAGAGGATCTTCATCAGAATTATCTCCACAATCGTTATCACCATCACAAAGCCAATAAGGTTCAACACATATATTTGTTTTTTCACATTTCAAATGATGTACAGGGCAAGTTGTATTATTTGGACATCTATCATGAGTTTCATCGGATGTTATATTATCTTTACAGTCGTTTACACCATTGCAAACCTGTCAACAATACACATATAAATAAATATTTTAAGGAAAACAGTTATTCATGATATAAAGCAGTTAAACTTATTCTATGAACATAAAATAAACGTCAATAAATAAATGTTTGTACATTTCTTAGCTTCAAAACGCTATAGTATAGTTCAAATATTGTGAGCAAATAAGTGCATTGAAAAATATTAAAGTAAATTTTATAAATCGTACCTGTGCCATAGGAATACATCTATGATTCATACAAGTAAACTCTCCTGTGGCACAAGGAGGATACTGGCAATCTATTTCATCTGAGCCATCTTTACAATCGTTTTCATGATCGCATTTCCATGATTTGAAAATGCATCTGCCGTTAGCACAACGGAATTCATTTGGAGAACAAGAATGGAATGCTAAAGAGAATAAATCAATTAATAACTTAAATATATGCAATGTGTTAATAAGAACTTACTGCAATAATTAGTATCTTCATCACTGTTATCACCGCAATCATCTTCTCCGTCACATGCCCACATTCTGCTTATACATTTTCCATTTGCGCAATAGAATTTACTAGAATCACAAGTGTGATTTTTAGCAACACACATACGACCTTCATTAACTAGCTTTGTGCTATCATCGCATTTACATTCAGCTGTATGATTTGTTGATGGATGGCAACTTTGAGCACAACCACCGTTATTGATATGGCAAGGATTTGAATTACAAGTTTGCTGTGATTGTGAGAATATATGTATATCTCTCGGACTATCATCAAGTCTTTTTACTATTTCAATCATATTAGCGCCAGTATGCTTTTCAGCTCTGTAAACACCACGAAGTTGTAAATCTGTCCAATAAATATAATTTCGATATACTGTTATGGCAAATGGATATATTGTTGCTGCAATTAGAATTTCTCTGTTTTGACCAGTTAAGGAAGATCTTTCAATTTTTTCTCTGACTGCATCTGTCCAATATAACATTTTTTCGTCATAATCGATCGCCAGACCTGAAGGTTGTGATAAATCTTTGTCGATAATAACTCGCTTTAGAGATCCTGCCATTGTTGTCCGGAAAATTTTACCAGTTGTACCAAATCTTCCCCAATCGGTGTAATATAAGAAACCACTGCATGGATCTATAACAATTGCGCGTGGACGTTCAACTCGTGCAATCATAACTAAATGGCCACCATCCATGTTCATAGCATAAATACTACTATTAGATGAGTCAGTCCAGTAAATTTTTTGCTGTGTCCAGTCATAAGCTACTCCTTCTGGATTAACTCCTTTACTGATAATATTTTTAATGTTTTCATAAGTAGGAGTATCTGATGGTAGCCAAGCAATTTTAGCCCATGGTCTTATTTGTGTGTAAATTATTTTCTTATCCGCATAGTCAAAATCGATTCCAACAACATTTGTTAAATTTTTTATTGGTTTAAATGGTACATTGTTTGATTTAGGATCTAAGCTGACTGCTCTAATTTCTGTTCTGGTTGCAAATACCAAATATTCATCTACATTTTCACATTTTCGATCACTTGATGATAATTTTCCAGTAGCACAATCGCATTTATAACTCATTTCACCAGAATCTGGAGGATAACTAAAGCATAATTGATCGCATCCACCATTGCCCAATCTCACGCAAGGATTGGTTTCATCAGCTGGTTGATTCGAAAAATCGAAAATGGCAATATCCCTAAGTTTTTGTAAATTGGTTCGAACTCGAGTAGGTAAACTTGTATTTCCAGGTAATTTAGAAGCTTTGAAAATAGTTGCTAAATTTCTATCGACCCAATAAACATCGCCCATATGAACTGCTATACCCATAGGATTTGGAAGATTTCGTCGGATGACTTGTCTGTTTCCACCATTGTATGATATTTTTTGTATCACATCCAATTTTGAATCAACCCAATATACATCATGTGTTATCATATCAACGGTTAAGTCACGAGGATTGCTAATACCAGAAGTTACAAGTTGAGTCCAATGAGTACCATCTAAATATGCTTTACCAATTCTAGGGTATTGTCCATAATCAATCCAATATAAGAGCCGTTTCACTGGATTAACTGCGAGTTCTCTTGGGGCATCCGTTGTAGTTCTAACAAGAATTTTTCTATTCGTGCCATCTAGCCAACAAACTTCCACATAATTTTCATGTGGAAATACATTTGTGAAATATAAATTTCCAGCAATCCAATCGACAGTCAATCCCCGAATACCATTACTTCCAATGCCATCTTTAACAATATGTTGTAAATCGGAACCATTTGGCTTAATTCTAAAAATTCCATTCCACATTCCACGATTGAATTCAACCCAATAAATCCAACTTTCTACATAATGTATATCCACATGGAGTATATGATGTCCTTGACCCGTTATTGGCACCATAGCTTCCGAACTATCTTTCAGACTATAACCGCGAGTCATATCTAGTTGAGAGACGACAGCAAAAGTTTTATAAGGAACGCATTTATATTCATCCTCTTTTTTGTATCCAACACTGCAAGCACAAGTTCTTGTTTTTCCTTGAGCAGGTATACAAAGTTGTTCACAACCACCGTTGTTTTGAATACAAGGATGATTAATAATTTGTTGTTTTTTGAATAAAATGAAAGTTTTTAAATCATTTTCATTTTCAAGAATTACCCTAGGATGTTCGCCTTGAGGCAAATCAACACGTACTAGTTTTTCATAAGTTGGATCCATATAAAATAATCTGCTTTCATGTACAGCTAAAGCTTTTGGACGAGCTATATCGTTGCCTTCTGATAAAATATTTCGTCTATTATTGCCATTTGTGTCTATTACAATTACTAATGGAGGAAATTGTGTACTGAAATATAATAAGTTTTGCTCAATATCAATTGTAATAGCTTCAGGTCTTTCCACGTCATCTAACAAAACTATGGGATCAGAGCCGTCCATATTTACTCTTCCAATTTTTGCTGGAACTCCAAATCCACCTTCATCAGTCCAATATAGTTTTCTATAAAAATATATAAATAAAATATTTTGTAAATATTATTTAATAATAATAATCACTTACCCTTCAGCAGGATCTAAACAAATTGATCGTGGTTTCGCTACTGATGTTTTATTACCATCGTTCGCCAAAATTACTGTTCTGTATTTAACTTTTCCATCCACTCTAATTACTTCTAAATTACTAGCAATTTTATTTCCTATAAAAAGATTTCTACCAAGCCAATCAAAAGCAATTGCCGAGGGAGATCCAACAATGCCGGAATCAGCTCCAAGAAATTCTGTTTTATTTCCACCTCCAAATTGAGTAGTGAAAATGGTACACTGGCAAATAAAAAATAGTATTTAATTATTATTTAACATGTAACTATATGTTTATTTACATTTTCATCATCATCTTCTTTTCCTTGAACCCAAAATATAACTTGCGTTTTTCTATCATAATCCAGCTGTACACCATTATCGATTCCAACAATGGGAGTAAAATATCCACCGGAATGATCGCCAGGAGTAATGGGTACGTCAATGATTTGCGATCCTCTCATCACCATTAAGAATGGAACTTCTTCTTCCATACAACGACCATCTTCCATAGTTCGATAGCCAGGTTTACATTTACATGTATAACCAGTTGATGAACTTGGCGACAATAAACACAGTTGCTGACATGGATTTTTTAAGCATGGATTCGTAGAAATTGGTTGTAATGATGGATGATGGACATGTATACTTAATGGCTGAGATATTAAATGTGACACTACCGTTTGGTTAGTTCCTATACAACAAAAAATTGGAATCAATATTTTTAGAATAATCAGATTATATATTCACAAGAATTTTATTTACCTTTAAATTTATGTGCAGATAAAACTCTATTAAGTTGTCGATCAGTCCAATAAAGTGTGTCCTCAAATAGTGTTAAAGAATGTGGATGAAGTAAATAATGACTTCCAGCTAAAACTTGCTGTCTTCCAGTACCATTATAATAGCAAAAATCTATAAAATCTAATTTTGAATCTGCGAAATATACTCTTTGTGTAGCCGTATCCAAAGTTAAGCCATTAGGCCAATATATTTTTGTACTAATAATTGTAGATCTATTTGTCCCATCCATACCAATACGTTCGATTCTAGGATTTTCTCCCCAGTCTGTCCAGAATAGCCAACGAGCACTAAATATAAAAATAATTTTAGCAAAATTTTTCAAAATGTTATTTTTATTCTAATAATTATAATATTTACCCTGGACTGGGATCCAAACACATGCCTCTAGGTTGTGTAATATTTTCTTTAACTAAAACAATTCTATTTGAGCCATTTTCTTTGGCAACTTTAATATTATTTAATTTGGAATCCAACCAATATATATTTCCACCAATCCAATCATATGCTAAGCCTTCTACCAAGTCTAAACCTGTAGAAATAACATCTACAGGTTCACTTCCTCGATCTAAACGAGATATTTTTTTCAATTTCATATCTGACCAAAATATTGTTCCTGTGTGCATATTAGAAGTTGTTGCAACTACGTTTTCTACAATAATAGGAACTCGTTCTAAGCCCTGCTCTTTCAAATCCGCAACGAGAATAGAATGTCGATTTGAAATTATTAAGAAAGCAGCACTATGATCTATAAAAAATATTCATATAATTTATACTTATTAAAATATATTATTATGAATACTTACTGAAAGCTTTGCATGAATGCTTATCAGGTTCTAAAGTATATCCAGAAGCACAACTACAATAGTAACTTGCTTTGGTATTTGTACACATTTGTGAACATAGTCCTGGAGGATTACATTCATCCAAATCTTCACAAGTATATCCATCGCTTTGTAAAACTTCTCCAGGTGGACATAAACACATTGCTCCCTAAAGAAAAATAATAATTTTAAATTATCAGTTAAGTAAATAAATAAATAAACAAATAAAATACCCTTGGTGTATCCTTGCATTTATTAGAACATAATCCACTTTGCCGTGAACATTCTCCTAAGTCACAACCTTCGCCTTCATCTGCACCATTTGGACAATCTCGTTTACCATCACATACTGATGTGATATTAACGCATCGTTCAGTAACTCCAGGGCACTGCCATTGTCCAGATAGACATCGGAATGGTGGTCGACCACATGCATGTTCTTGTCCTTCATCGGATCCATCTCCGCAATCATCTTTCCCATCACAAATGTAGGCTTTGAATACACATTGCGAATTTTTACATTTATAAAAGTTTGTTGGACAATCAATTTGACCACAACTTGCAGGTTCATCGGAGTGGTCATCGCAATCTGGTGTACCATCACAATACCAAGTACGAGGAATGCAAATTCCAGAAGATGCACATTGGAATTGTTTTTCGCTATTGCACTGGTCTGGTGCTATTGATGCTACAATTTATATTTTTTATAAAAATAAGTATATAAGATAATTTTATAAAACTTACGGCATCCAAGTTCATCACTATTATCGTTACAATCGGGAATTCCATCACATTTATAACTTTCTTGAACGCATTGTCGCAAATCAGCACATTTGAATTGTGAAGGTAAACAAGTTATTGGCGGACAATCTTGTTCATCTTGTTTATCAAAACAATCATCATCTCCGTCACATACCCAAGATTGTGGAATACAATGACCAGTACGAGGACAAGTAAATTGATAATACGCACAGGTTTTTTCAGCGCAAAATTCACCTTCATCAGAACCATCCCCTAAATGAACAAATTGACACAATTAATATGAGTTAAATATATTAAAATAAAAATATAATATACCGCAATCATTTTCGGAATCACATTTCCAAGTGTTTGGAACACAGCGTCCGTTATCGCACTGGAATTGTGTTGATCCACATGTCACATTTGTGCATCCAGTTTCATCACTGAAATCACCGCAATCGTTTTCAGCATCACATTTGAATGTAGCTGGTATACATCTTCCAGATTTACATTGAAATTCGTTGGCTCCACATGTTGGTTCTATTAAAAATAAATAAATAAAAAATATATTTATTGGTATATACGGAATTAATCATTCTTACTTGTACAATTTTGTTCTTCATCACTGTTATCCAAACAATCATCATCACCATCACAAACCCAACTTTTAGGAATACATCTTTGATTATTACAAGTAAAGTCCCAACTATTTGGACACGGTTTTACTGGGGGTTCGCTATTGGGATCAGCTTGACAATTTCTATTATCTTCCATAAGTTTTTCTCCATATGGACAACCACATTTAACCATGAGACCATTAGAATCATTTCGTGGCACAGCAAAACAAAGTTTAGCGCAATCACCATTATTTCTTGCACATGGTTGTAGTGAATCTATAGTTTGAACAGCTTCACTGTAGACCTTTACACCATACAGTCTATTTGTTTGAGGTTCCCGGATAATAGTTTCTTCTTGTTCGCCTGTTAGTTTGTGTAATTTTATAATAGCATCTAATCTCCAATCTGTGATATACATAAAATCTTTATGAATTACTATACTAAATGGATGTCTAATCAGTCTTGAATTAACGGTTTTTACATCAGTACCATCCAAATTGGAATGCTGTACATGATCTAATAATGCATCACACCAATATAAACGATCAGCTTCGAAATCTACTGATAAGCCATTAGGCCATCCTAAAGTAACGTTTTTGAAAACAATTAGATTAGAACCATCACTATGAGCTCTAGAAATATTGGCAGGACGATCCCATTCGGAGAAGAATATGTAACCTTTATTAGGATGAACAACAATAGCTCTTGGACGTTTTAAATTTTTCAGTAAAGTTCTTCGATACGTGACATTTCTAGCTGATAACACATTAAGAGTTCCTTTTCTACTATCAATATAATATAAATTTTGTGATGCCCAATCTACTGCTAAACCTTCTACACCTTCATTTTGTGACGCTAAGACTATTTCTTTAGCTGTACCATTTCTATGAACTCTGTATATAACATCTTGTATAACATCTGAATAATAGATGTGTTGATTACGTGCATCGAAATCTAAACCAACAAATCTTGCTCGTCTAGAAACGACTGGTAACATTGCATCGCTAAAGCCGTCAATTACTGGGTCTATAACTTTTCCTTTTATAAATCTTTGTTGGGAATACATTAAGAATTCTTGTACTAAATTGCAATTTCTTTGATCTGTTGCTAATTGCCATCCAATATTACAGGCGCAACGATATCCTAATAATCCTAAACCAACATTAGTGACAATACACATATGCTGGCAATAACCGTTATTATTTCCACATGGATTTGTTACTTGTGGTTGACTTAAACCATGAATTGTTTTGACTGCTTTTGGGTCTTTCATATCTCTCATTCTAAAAATGGACTGAATACTGTTTTGGCTTTCAAATTTATCTACGGACATTATTCCTTGCTTAGTTCCATCAGTCCAATAAATTCTATTTTCAAATAATGCCAATCGAGATGGACTAGGTACTGGTTGACCTCTTAACACATGGAACCTATGTTCTCCTTTATAATTTACTGTTTCAATGTAATCTAAAAGCGAATCGCACCAATAAATTCGTTTTGAAATGATATCAACTGTTATTCCCGATGCTTTGTATGCTGCTTCAGAAACAATTGAATATGCATTTGTACCATCCATGTTTGCTCGAAGTACCTATTTATAAAATATTTTTATGTTAATTACTTGCTCTTAAAATTTATTAAACAAACAATTTATTACTTGTGAACTATCGGCAACAAACATGAGACCGGAAAGAGGATCAAGACCAATATCAGATGGACTTGTAAGATTAGAGCCAAGAACAACAGCATGTCTACTACCATTCAATTCAAATACATCGATTTTCTGTCCAATTGCATCAGCTACATATAGCTTGTCACCAATCCAATCAACAGCTAACGCAACCGGAGACCAAGTGCCAGGCAAAGTTATGTCGTATTCAGGGATATTTGCCAATGGATTTGAAGACTCTCTAAGTTGTTGTACATGAATCTAAAGAATAATTTAAATATTATTTTTATATTTCTATTGAAAAATATTATTTACTAAATTTAGTAAAAGAAGGATATATAATCTGTACCTTCCGTGTTTTTGTGTCTGACCAGAAGAGTAAATTTCCTTGATAGTGAAAATCTAATCCACTGGCACCAGTCGTATTTGCAATAATCCTAGATTCTTCTCCTCTGGAATTCATTCTATAAACGGCTCTATCATGGGCAAAGTACAAAAGCATTTCACTAGCGTTTGGAGCAACGCATTTATTCTTTTCAACTAAAGTGTAACCATTCGCACAAGAACATGAATATCCACCTTCCGTATTCGTACAAAGTTGTTCACAAAAACCCCATTCTGCACATTCATTCTTATCAATGCATGTTCGATTATCTGGAGCTAGTCTGCGGCCATCCGGACAATAACAAGAACCACCAGTTAAGGATGCCTGGCATTTATATTCGCAACTCAAAGAAGGACATGATGTTTTCGCTAATAATATTTAAATAAACAAAAAAAAAAAAAACAATTATTTTTGATAAAAAAAAATTAAAAATAAATTTCTTACAACAAGCAGTTTCTTCGTCAGCTCCATCAGCACAATCGCGTTTTCCATCACAAAGTTGCGTTTTTGCGATGCATTTAGGCGTACTACCGTGTGTACCAGGACATAAGAATTTATCGGCTGGACAAGCAATTGATGTACAATTCGCTTCATCGGAACCATCGCCACAGTCTTGGTAACCATCACAATGAAAAGTCGCTGGAATGCATAAAGCATTCGCACATCGAAATTGACCTACATGGCACGGAGGAAAATCTACAAAAAAAAATTAATTAATTAATATTTAGTTTTTATACAATTATTAATATTAGATTTTGATGGCACATAGCTATTATCATCGAGGTAAATATTAGTTGCGTTATTTCTAAATATTAGATTACTTACAAGGAAAGTGCAAGAGGTGTCCCTCACTGATTTCTTTCTACTTTAAATATGATATTCTACACTAAAATCTAAGAGACTCAGCGGAAAAACATATTTAAAAGATGAAAACGTCCCTCAAAGTTGATGATAAAATGAATTCTACAGAAAAAATCTATAGAAAATTAATTTTGATGAATAGTTTACCTCTTATGGTATATTATTAAAAAAATTATTTTTTATAATGATTTTTATGCCGTTAGTCCCATTTGATTATAACAACTGCAAGTA
>NEEE01029167.1:0-16118 GCA_002278615.1 Pogonus chalceus
TCCTTTAGTCCTTACATCTCTAAAAATTGTCATGTAGTAAGCAAAAAAAGATAAAGTAGCAAGTCTAAAATTAGAAAAATGGTTAGAAGGAATAATAATAGATTATGATAAAAGAATTCTTGATATTGACAGAGAAATATGTGAAGAATGGGAAGAATTAATAAGTATAGACGGTACTAATCCAATCGATACTTTAATAGCAGCACAAGCAAAACAACATAATATGATATTAGTTACTAGAAATACCAAGCATTATAATATGTTTAACATTAAAATATTCGATCCTTTTAATTGATCAAAATTTTCTTTCTCGATAACAACGCTTTATGAAAAAACTATCGTTTCAGCAAATTATACTAACCTTGCAGAATTATTGGCAGGATTATGGATGTGCGATTTTGCAACCTTACGATGCCCATGTTGGAGCTGGTACGTTTCACCCTGCAACAGTGCTTCGTTGTCTTGGTCCAAAGCCTTGGTCTGTCGCTTACGTACAGCCGTCAAGAAGACCTGGGGACAGCAGGTATGGCATGCATCCTAACAGAATGCAGCATTATTACCAGTTTCAAGTTATCTTAAAGCCCTCACCAGACAATATTCAGGAATTATACCTTAAAAGCTTAGAATGTTTAGGCATAGATTTAAAAGCTCATGATATTAGATTTGTCGAAGATGATTGGAAATCACCGACGCTAGGAGCGGTAGGGCTTGGATGGGAAGTATGGTGTGACGGTATGGAAGTGTCGCAGTTCACTTATATGCAGCAAATTGGCGGTATTGAATGTAAACCCGTTGCCGGTGAAATTACTTACGGTTTAGAGCGTCTTGCTTTATATATTCAACGCATCGATGAGGTAAAAGAACTTGATTGGAATGGTCAAACAGGCGAAAAAGCTTTAAAGTATGGTGAAGTTGATTTTGAAGCTGAGCGGCAATTTTCAAAGTTTAATCTAGAGTTTGCCGATAGCGAAATGTTATTGCGTCATTTTAAAGATAGTGAAAAACAATGCGAGCGGCTAGTAGAAGCAAACTTGCCGTTACCTGCTTATGATTATTGTCTTAATGCAAGCCATTATTTTAACTTATTGAATTCACGTGGAATAATTAGCGTAACCGAGCGTGCTTCATATGTTTTAAGAGTGCGTCATTTAGCTAAAATTTGTTGTATGAAATGGTTGGAGATGAGCGGTGAGTGAATTATTATTAGAGCTATTTAGCGAAGAAATACCGGCTTTTATGCAAAAAGATGCAGAAGAGGGGTATTTAAGCATTTTCACCAAAATTTTTGAAGAGAACGAAATATTTGCAAAGTTACAAGTATTTTCAGGACCTCGCAGGATAACGCTATATGCTACACATCTGCCGAAAGTAACGTTACCAAAAGAAATAGAGATTAAAGGACCGAGTACAGAAGCACCGGAAACTGCGATTAATGGCTTTTGTAAAGCTCACAATGTTAGCAAATTAGAGCTTTCAACTAAGTTAATTAATAACCAATTATATTATTTCTACATTAAAAAAGTAGAAGAAAGACAAATAAAAGAAATTTTGCCTAAAATTATTGAGGAAGCTATTAATAAATATAGCTGGGCAAAATCTATGTTTTGGGGGAATTACAATATAAAATGGATTAGACCGCTACGAAATATTTTATGCATATTTGATGGCGAAATATTACCTCTGCAATTTGGGCATTTAGCCGCTAATAACGTCACTTTTGGGCATCGTCTTACTGATAATAAAAAACTTGAAGTAACAGATTTTGAGGATTATAAAACTAAACTCACAGAAAATTATGTGATTTTAGAAAGATTGAAGCGAGAAGAAATAATTAAAACCGGTTTATTAGAGCAAGCAAATTCTCATAATTTAACCATAAAAGAAGATTTAAAATTAGTCGAGGAAGTAGCAAGGCTTAGCGAATTTCCGGTAGTATTATGCGGAGCAATACCGCAAAAGTTTTTAGAGTTGCCCAAAGAAGTGCTAATTTCTTCAATGCGTACTCACCAGAAATATTTCTGTTTATTTGACAGATCAGAAAATTTTGCCCCATATTTCCTTTTCGTTAGTAACGGCAATTTTGCCAATAGCAAGCTAGTCGTACAAGGTAACGAGAAAGTATTATCGGCAAGGCTGTCCGATGCCTTATATTTCTACAAGCAAGATATAGCTAAAACTTTAGAAGCAAATTCAGAAAAGCTTGCAGCTGTAACATTTCACACAAAGCTTGGTAGTTTAAAGGAAAAAGTAGAGCGTATTACTAATATTTGTAAATATATCGATCCGAATAATAAAGATTTAATTACCGCAGCTAAACTTTGTAAAAGTGATCTTGTTTCTGAAATGGTTGGAGAATTCCCCGAGCTGCAAGGTATTATGGGTTATTATTATGCAAAACATGAAAACCTAAATGAAGAAATAGCCGTAGCAATCAGAGATCATTATAAACCGCAAGGTTTGAGTGATAGCGTACCGGTTGGTAATGCTGCTTTGCTTGCGATTACGGATAAATTAGATAGTTTAGTAGGTTTAATGATAGCTGGTGAAGCCCCGACAGGTTACGGTGATCCATATGCGTTAAGACGTCAGGTATTAGGCATAATAAGAATAATAATTGAGAATAAATTAGAGCTGAATTTAAATAGTTTAATTGATTTTTCTTTGAAATTATATTCATCTGATAAAGATAATGATTTAATAATATCGTTTTTTGAGGAAAGAGCGAAATTTTATTTTAAAAATGAATATGATATTTCGCTAATTAATGCTGTTCTTGATTTAAATTTAGCAAATATAAAATTTAAGCTTGATGCGTTGAAAGAGTTTTTAGAAAAAGAAGACGGAAAGCAATTATTAAATGCTTATAAACGAGCAAGTAACATACTTGGAAGCCAAAATATTGATGGAGCTGTTGAGCCTAATCTATTTAGTACTCAACCTGAAAAGGAGTTATTTGAAGTAACTCAAAAGCTTTCACTACAAATTGTCGATAAGGATTATGATAAGGCATTAAATCTATTGCAGACTCTATTAACTCCGATTACTAGCTTTTTTGATAATGTACTTGTTAATGATAGTGACCAAAAAATTGCCAAAAATCGGTTGTTAATATTACAAGATGTTTGCAAATTATTTCATAAGATCGCTAAATTTAACCGCTTATGATAAAACAAGCAATTCAATTTATAACCTCCGGTAAAGTCGTAGTTTTTCCGACCGAAACAGTATACGGAATAGGAGCGGATGCTACTAATCAAGAAGCATGTTTAAAAATATTTCAATTTAAAAATCGCCCTGCTATCAACCCGCTTATTGTGCATGTCTCATCTATAGAGCAGGCGAAAGAAATAGGTAAGTTTGATTACATAGCTGAAAAAATAGCAGAAAAATTTTGGTCTGGTCCGTTATCTATAGTTGTTTTGTTAAAAGAAAATGCAAATATTGCACCGGCAGTTACGTCAGGACTTAAAACTATAGCAATTCGTATACCATCCCACCCATTAGCATTGGAACTTATTAAACAATCCGGAAAGCCAATAGCTGCTCCAAGTGCTAATCCTTCAAATTATATAAGCCCAACTAGGCTAGATCATGTTACAAAGCATTTTAATGATAATGAAGAAATTTTTATTCTAACAGACAAACATTATCAATCTAAATATGGTTTAGAATCAACTATCGTCGATACTACAACTGATATAATTACTATTCTTAGAGAGGGATTTATCACTGCCGAAGTGTTAGAAGCAGCACTTGATATTAAAATTGGTAAAGCATCAAAAAATATTAATATTAAAGCTCCAGGGATGCTTGAGAAACATTATTCCCCAACAGTATCGATTAGATTAAATGCTACAAACTTAAATGATAAAGAAATTGGATTAAATTTCGGTGATAGCAATCTTAAAGGGGAATATTCATTAAACTTAAGCAGTAAAGGCGACCTTACAGAAGCAGCAGCCAATCTTTATGACTATTTGAGATTATTAGATGATTATGCTGCTGCTTATAATATAGAACATATAGCGATTTCTCCTATACCTACTATAAATATAGGTGCTGCTATCAACGATAGACTAAAACGTGCTGCAAATAACTAATTATTTCTTATCAGCATCTTTATTATCTTTATCTTCGGTAGCCATGCTGGAGGAAGATAATCTTTGTTTATATTCTTGTTCTTTTGCTAAAAAATTTTGTGCTTCTTTAGAAAGCTTGTCATATAGTTCACGTTTCTTTTTATTAATGTTAACTATTTCTACCCTATATTTTTGTATTTCTTCACGTATTTCTGGTTTAATAGTGCCAGCATAGGCATAAAATTCATCTAGAATTTTTTGTGTTGTAATATCTGTTTTGGTATCTTTTCTTGAAGCATTAGATATATTATCATCTGCAAAGCCTTTTGAGGTTAACAATAATATTGCAGAAATAGTAATAATTATGTTTCTTATCATATAAGCCGTATTAAAATTTTATCACATAAGTAGATCATGTTTAAATCTGATAGTCAATCAAAAGATATTTTTAAAATTTCATTTAATATTCAGTATAAGGATATAAATATATTTGAAGAATTTTTTACAGAAAAAGTAAGTGCCATTTCTGTTTATGAAGTAAAGTCAAAAACTTTAGAATCACAACCTAAAGATATTTGGTGCTTTGAAATTTATTGTGATAATCAAACAAATTTAGTTTCTTTAAAAAAAGAAGTACAGGAATTAGCAAAACTAAACAATATAGAAATCACTAGTGACATAATTAGTGAAGAGATAGAAGATAAAGATTGGGTAGCACTTTATCAAAACCAGTTAGCACCAATTCAAACAAATCGTTTCTTTATTTGCACAACATTACATCAAGATAAATGTCCCAAAGATAAAACACTTATATTAATTGAGGCTTCTAGAGCTTTTGGTACTGGTAATCATGAGACTACATTAGGATGTATAAAGGCTTTAGAATATCTTAAAGATATTAAAGCAAATAAAATTTTAGATATAGGTACTGGCAGTGGGATTCTTTCATTTATAGCTGAAAAATTATGGAATGAGGCAGAGATTTTAGCCTGTGATATTGATAATGCATCGGTAGAAATTGCAAAAGAAAATGCTAGCTTTAACAATTCTAATATAAAATTCTATCAAAATACCTCTGAAAATATTTTATTGGGTAACTATTATAATAGTAAGTTTGACTTAGTCATAAGTAATATTTTAGCTTTACCTTTAATTGATTTATCTACCCAGATCAGCAATCTTATGAATAAAAATAGTTATTTAGTATTGTCAGGTTTTCTTGATAATCAATTGGAAGATGTTAGAGATGCTTATGAAAAAATAGGATTTGAGGTTAAAGAAATAATTTATAAAAATTCTTGGGTAATATTGATTGTAGCCTATTATAAATAATCATCATATTTGACTTTTCTAACATATTTTAGTATAATACTTATCTTTGAAACAAATAGAAAAATTTAATTTATGAGTAATACGAAAAGCGATAATTATATCTCGGAACTAAGAAAAGTAATTTGGCCTATTGAGAGGTATGAGAACAAAAAGTTTTTGCCAATGGCATTTATGATGTTTTGTATTTTACTAAATTACTCAACACTTCGTTCAATTAAAGACGGTTTTGTAGTAACTGATATAGGAGCTGAAGCAATAAGCTTCTTAAAAACTTATATAGTACTTCCTTCTGCGGTAATTGCTATGATAGTTTACGTTAAGCTATGTGACATTTTAAAGCAAGAAAACATATTTTATGTAATTACTTCTTTTTTTCTAGCATATTTTGCATTATTTGCATTTGTTCTTTACCCTAATCCTGATTTAGTTCATCCTAATCCTGAAACTATAGAATCCTTAAGTTTAGCATATCCTAATTTTAAATGGTTTATAAGAATAGTTGGGAAATGGAGTTTTGCATCTTTCTATACTATGGCTGAACTTTGGGGAACATTAATGTTAAGCTTACTATTTTGGCAATTTGCTAACCAAATTACTAAAACCGATGAAGCTAAGCGTTTTTATTCAATGTTTGGATTACTTGCTAATTTAGCATTACCTGTAACATCGCTAATTATTGGGTATTTTTTACATGAAAAAACTCAAATAGTAGCAGAGTATTTAAAGTTTACTCCATTATTTGTTATTATGATAATAAGTAGTTTGGCTGTAATACTTACATATAGATGGATGAATAAAAATGTTTTAACTGATCCTAAACTTTATGATCCAGCACTTGTAAAAGGGAAAAAGGCTAAAGCTAAGATATCGTTAATAGAAAGCTTTAAAATGATATTTACTTCTAAATATGTAGGTTATATCGCATTATTACTTATTGCTTATGGTATTTCTGTAAATCTAGTTGAAGGTGTTTGGAAATCAAAGTTAAAAGAATTACACCCGACAAAAGAAGCTTATACTATGTATATGGGGCAGTTTCAAGCTTATCAAGGTTGGGTTGCTATAGCTTTTATGATTATAGGAAGTAATATTTTGAGGAAAGTATCTTGGTTAACTGCTGCGATGATTACGCCTTTAATGATGCTAATTACCGGTATTGCGTTTTTTGCGTTTATCTTTTTTGATAGTGTAATTGCTATGTATCTAACAGGTATTTTAGCATCAGGTCCTTTAGCACTTGCGGTTATGATCGGTACAATTCAAAATGTTTTAAGTAAAGGTGTAAAATATTCTCTATTTGATGCTACTAAAAATATGGCTTATATTCCACTTGATAAAGATTTACGAGTAAAAGGTCAAGCTGCTGTTGAAGTTATCGGTGGAAGATTTGGTAAATCAGGTGGTGCTATTATTCAATCTACATTTTTTATTATATTCCCAGCATTGGGGTTTGTTGAAGCAACCCCATATTTTGCTTCTATATTTTTTGTGATAGTAATATTATGGATATATGCCGTTAAGGGATTAAATAAAGAATATCAAGTTTTAGTAAATAAATACTGAAAAATAGTATCAATAAAGAAAATAGGTTTTTAAGAGCTTATTTTTTTTGTAATTATAGGATTTATGATATGAGAAATACAAAATCTGAAATTAAAATTCCAAGAACACCATATGTCAAAAAATATAACAGTTGGAGAATAAGGATTTTGTATTCTATCATTATAGGTTATGCAACTTTTTATTTTTGTCGTCAAAATTTTAATATAGCAACGCCAGCTATTAGAGAATATTTTGATGTTACAAAAACTCAAATCGGTTGGATATTAACTGCTTCTTCCATAATGTATGGAGTTAGTAAATTTTGTAATGGATTTATCAGTGATAAGACTAATGCTCGGATATTTATGGTTCTGGGGCTTTTGTTCGTTGGTATTATCACTATTATAATAGGCTTTTCAGATTCTTTATTCCTTATTGGTATTTTGTGGATAGCAAGTAATTGGTTTCAGTCAATGGGCTGGCCTCCTGCTACAAAAATGTTAACTCACTGGTTTGCTTCTAAAGAGCTAGGAACTAAATGGGCAATGGGAGCAACTTCTAACCAAATAGGTGGCGCTCTTGCTATGGTAAGCTGTGGTTACCTGATTGATAAGTTCGGTTGGAGATCTGCTTTTTTTGTACCTGGCGTGGTTGCTTGTGTAGTATCAATTTTTTTATATAATAGACTTCGCAATTCTCCCAAAGAAGTAGGTTTGTCTACAGTTGAAGAATATAAAAATTACCCTCCTGAATTAATAAGCGATTATGATAAACTGCCAACTGCCGAATTACTTAAAATAGTATTTTGCAATAAATTAATATGGTATGTTTGTTTAGCAAACATGTTTGTATATATAATACGTTTAGGGGTAATTTATTGGGCTCCTACATTTTTAAAAGATTTACGAGGTATAAGTCTCTTAAATGCTGGTTTACAAATAGGTTTATATGAAATGATAAGTATTCCAGGGGCGTTAATAGCAGGCTTTTTATCTGATAAATTATTTCAAGGAAGACGTGGTCCTGTAAGTACAATATGTATGCTAGCACTTAGTTTATTGCTAATCTTATTTTGGAAGCTTCCTATCCAAAGTGAGTTGCTAAGTATAGTAATTCTTTCTCTTGTTGGTTTTTTTGTCTCAGGTCCACAACTACTTGTAGGTATTGCCGCGGCTGATTTTAGTACTCGTCAAGCTGTTGGCACAGCTAATGGATTATCAGGGTTGTTTGGTTATTTAGGAGCAGCAATTGCAGGAGTCGGTGTTGGATGGATAAGTGATAATTATGGATGGGATGGGGTGTTTATATTTTTTAGTATTTCTGCTCTTTTAGGAAGTAGCTTATTCGCTTTAACATGGAATTGTTCAGCAAAGAAATAAATTTAATAATTATATAAATAGGTTAAAAATGACAATACAATATACTTTTTCAATGATTAAGCCTGATGCTATAAAAAGGAATAAAATAGGGCAAGTTAATACTTACTTAGAAAATGCGGGCTTAAAAATAGTAGCTCAAAAAATGACAACTTTAACTAAATATGAAGCAGAATGTTTTTATGATGAACATAGAGCAAGGCCATTTTTTGATAGTTTAGCTGAATATATTACTTCAGGTCCCGTAGTGCTTCAAGTTCTTAAAGGTATGGATGCTATAACTTTAAACCGTAAAGTTATGGGAGCAACTAATCCAGCAGAAGCTGAAGCTGGAACTATTAGAAAGGATATAGGTGAATCAATTGAAGCTAATAGTATTCACGGTTCTGATAGTGAAAATAGTGCAAAAAGAGAAATTAAGTTTTTCTTTAAAAAATCTGAAATTATAGAATAATTAATGCAAAAATATGACGTAATAGTGATAGGAGGTGGGCATGCTGGTGTTGAAGCTGCTGCTGCCTCTGCACGTCTTGGAGTTTCTACTCTATTAATTACGCCAAAACCCGAAAATTTGGGAGAAATGTCTTGTAATCCTGCAATTGGTGGAATTGCAAAAGGTACATTAGTTAAGGAAATTGATGCACTTGATGGATTGATGGGATATGTTATAGACCAAGCTGGTATACATTATAAAATGCTTAATGAAACTAGAGGACCAGCAGTTTGGGGACCTAGGGCACAAGCCGATAGAAAGCTTTATAAAAAAGTAATGTATCAAATACTAACAAACTACCCAAATTTAGAAATACTATATGCAAAAGTAGAAGATATTGAAATTAAATCTTCAGAAATAAAAGCAGTCATCTTAAATAATGGTAGTAAAATACCGTGTCAAAAAATTATATTAACTACAGGTACATTTTTATCAGGGATAATTCATATTGGATCAAAAAAAATCCCTGCTGGTAGAGTAGATGAAGAACCATCTTATGGATTATCAAATACCTTAAGAAGAATAGGTTTTAAACTCTCTCGATTAAAAACAGGAACCCCTCCAAGAATTGATGGGCGTACTATTGATTACAGTAAAGTAGAATCACAACCTGGAGATGAAGTGCCTAGACCTTTCTCAGAATTGATTGATAATGTAAATGTACCCCAAATAAATTGCTTTGTAACAAAAACTACTCCAGAAACGCATAATATTATCCGAGCAAATCTTGATAAATCCGCAATGTATTCTGGTCAAATAGAGGGAATAGGTCCACGTTATTGTCCTTCCATAGAAGATAAAATAGTTAGATTTAGTACAAAATCAGAGCATCGTATTTTTTTAGAGCCTGAAGGGTTAGACGACCATACAATTTATCCAAACGGAATTTCTACTTCTTTGCCTGAAGAAGTACAACATCAATTAATAAAAACTATCCTAGGCTTAGAGAATGCAATAATTTTACGTCCAGGTTATGCTATAGAGTATGATTACATTGATCCACGTGAAATAAGTAGTACACTGGAAACAAAAAAAATAACAGGTTTGTATTTTGCAGGTCAAATTAATGGTACTACAGGATATGAAGAAGCTGCAGGACAAGGTATAGTAGCAGGTATTAATGCCGCTTTAGCAGTAAAAAATCAACAGCCTTTTGTACTAACAAGAGTAAATAGTTATATTGGAGTAATGATAGATGATTTAACGTCGTTTGGAACGTTAGAGCCATATCGGATGTTTACTTCACGTTCAGAATATAGATTATCTATAAGAGCAGATAATGCTGATTTACGTTTGACAGAGATGGGAATAAGTATTGGTGTTATATCTGAAAAGCGTAAAGAAATATTTATAATAAAATGTAAAAATATAGAAAGTACAAAATCATTATTAAATACTTTATCTTTAACTACTAGTAAACTCGCTAAAATGGGGATACAAGTTGCACAGGATGGTACACATAAAACAGTGTTAGATTTATTTAAAATACCTAATTTTGATGTTGAACAAGCTATTAAAATTTTTCCTGTACTTAAAGATATAGATAATAATATTTTACAACTACTTTATATTGAAGCTAAATATGTTTCGTATTTAGCTAGGCAACATGCTGACATTAATTTATTCCAAAGCGAGGAAGCTTATCCAATTCCTAAAAATATTGACTATTTTAAAATACCAAGTATATCATTAGAAATACAGGAAAAGCTTTCTTATCATAACCCTATTACTATTGCTGCGGCACGACAAATTTCCGGTGTTACTCCTGCTGCAATTACTGCTATTATAATTTATTTAAAAACTAAATATAATGATAGAAGTTCCACATGAAGTAATTAAAAAATTACAAATTTTTCAAGAATTAGTACAAAAGTGGAATAAAGCTATTAACCTTATATCAGAAAATAGTACGCAAAATTTTTGGAAACGTCATATATTAGATTCCTTGCAATTAATGCAATATATTAACGATAAAGAAATACATTTAGTTGATATAGGAAGTGGAGCAGGTTTTCCAGGTATAATATTGTCTATCGCTGGAGTAGCAAAGACAAGTTTAATAGAAGCTGATTTACGTAAGTGCATTTTTTTAGAGAAAGCAGCAAAAATATCAAATAATAATATACAAATAATTAATCAAAGAATTAAAAAAACAGAAATAAGCTGTAATATATTAACCTGTAGAGCTTTTTCTAATTTAAATACAATATTTGATTGCACAAAAAATATCTCTGTGCAAAATAAATTTTTGCTTCCAAAAGGAAAAAGCTATTTATCTGAAATAAAAGAAGCTAGAAAAAAATGGTTATTTAAGTGTTTAATAAACCAAAGTATAACTTCAAAAGAAAGTAAAATTTTAGAAATTAGCGGCTTAACAAAAATAATATGACTGTAAAAATAATTTCCGTAGTTAATCAAAAAGGAGGTGTAGCTAAAACTACTACCACTGTAAATTTAGCTACTGCTCTTGCAGCTATGGATAAAAAAGTTTTAGTAATAGACCTTGACCCTCAAGGTAATAGTAGTACTGGTTTTGGCGTTAGTCAACAACAACGAAAAAATACTATATATCAAGCATTAACAAATATAATCAAATTAAAAGATACAATAATCTCTACTAATATTCCAAATTTAGAAATAATAACCGCAAATACTAATTTATCTGCTGCTGAACTAGATTTAGTGAAATTAGAAGAACGAGAATATATTTTAATGAAGTTATTAGAAGAAATAAAAGCATTATATGATTATATAATTATTGACTGTCCACCTTCGTTAAATTTATTAACAATAAATGCTTTAGTTGCAAGTGATGAGGTATTAATTCCAATGCAATGTGATTTTTATTCTTTGGAAGGGTTAAGTCACTTGCTAAAGACAGTTGAAGTTGTAGAAAAAAGATTAAACCCTAAGATAAAGATTGCAGGTATATTATTTACAATGTATGATAGGCGTAATCGTTTAACTGAGCAAGTAGAAGAAGATGTAAGAAGTTGTTTAGGAGAATTAGTGTTTAAAACTGTAATTCCTAGAAACATTAAATTATCTGAAGCTCCTTCATATGGAAAACCTGCTATTATATATGATTATAAATGTGCAGGAGCAGTGGCGTATATGGAACTTACAAAAGAAATTTTGGGAAGATATAATGAAAAATAAAGGGTTAGGTAGAGGCTTGTCTTCATTATTAGGTGAAGAGGTTATATCTACAGAAAAAGAAAGTTTAGAAATAGTACAAATTATAAATATTGATAGAATAAAACCAAATGAAAATCAGCCTAGAAAACATTTTGAATATGATAAAATAAAAGAATTATCAGATTCTATATTAAATAATGGTTTACTTCAGCCTATTATTATTGATAATAGTTTTCAAATTATAGCAGGTGAAAGACGCTGGCGTGCATGTAAATTAGCAAAGATTTCTGAGATACCGGTAATTATAAAAAATTTAGATGCTAAAGAGAGTATGGAAATAGCATTAATTGAGAATATACAAAGATCGGATTTAACAGTCATGGAAGAAGCTCGTGGCTTTAAATATTTAGTAGAAAATTTTAATTATACAGCAGAAAAATTAGCAGAAAGACTTGGTAAAAGCCGTAGTCATATAGCTAATTTACTAAGGCTCAATAATTTACCACAATCTATTAAAAATAAATTAGATGAAAATATACTTAGTATGGGACATGCTAGATGCTTAATAAATCATGAGCATGCAGAAGTAATAGCAAATTATGTTATAGACAATGATTTGAATGTGCGTCAAACAGAAGAGTTAGTAAGGCAATGGCCTCAAAATGAATATACGAAGTATCCTGATAATAATAGAATAGGAAAACAGCTTTTTAAAGAAAAAACAGAAGATAATGATTTACAATCATTAGTAAAAATTTTGTCAGAAAAATTTAATATAAAAGTGACAATAGAAAATTATTCTTTAGGAGGAAAGTTAATATTCCATTATAAGGATTTAAAAGAATTAGATAAAATTTTGTTAGAGTTAAGTTAATACAAGGAAATAAATAATTTATGTTATCTCAATATATTTATGAAATAAATGGTTTAAGTAAAACTATAAACGGTAAGAAAATTTTAAAAGAAACAAATTTATCTTTTTTACCAAGTGCTAAAATTGGAATAATAGGACCAAATGGAGTAGGTAAGTCTACTTTATTAAAAATTATGGCAGGTATAGATAAGGAATTTGATGGTAAAGCAATGGCAGCACTAAATATAAAAGTAGGCTATTTACCTCAAGAACCATATCTTAATCCAAATAAAAATGTATTTGATAATATTATGGAAGGTCTGCATGAGAAAAAAAAGCTTATCGATGAATTTAATGAAATAAGTAATAATCTGGCTACTGAAATCACTGATGAAGAAATGAATCAACTTTTTGATAAGCAGGCAGAATTACAAGAAAAAATAGATAATTGTGATGCGTGGGATTTAGAGCGAGAAATAGAAATTGCAATGCTAGCATTGCGTTGCCCATCAAAAGAGGCAAATATTAATGAAATTTCTGGTGGAGAAAAAAGAAGAGTTGCTTTATGTAAACTTCTTTTAGAAAAACCTGATATGTTATTACTTGATGAGCCGACAAATCATTTAGATGCAGAATCAGTTTCTTGGCTTGAGAACTATCTTAAAGAATATAAAGGTACTGTAATAGTTATTACACATGATCGCTATTTTTTAGATAATGTTACAGAATGGATATTAGAAATAGATAGAGGTCATTGTGTACCGTGGAAGTCTAATTATAGTTCGTGGCTGGAACAAAAACAAGAAAAATTGGTTCTAGAAAGTAAAGAAGAAGATGAGCGAAAAAAACAATTAAATCGTGAATTAGAATGGATTCGTCAAGCCCCAAAGGCTAGACAATCAAAAAGCAAAGCTCGTATTACAGCATATCAAGAGTTGTTAAACAAACAGCAGGAACAAAAAAGTGATCCTACTCAAATAATTGTACCTAATGGTCCACGTCTTGGTGATTTAGTTATTGAAGCAGAACATATAGCTAAAAAATACAATGATAAAACGCTCTTATCGGATTTTAGTTTTAAAGTTCCACGTGGAGCGATTGTAGGGATAATTGGACCAAATGGTGCAGGGAAAACTACATTATTTAATATTATTATAGGTAAAGTAAAACCTGATAAAGGCTCTATTAAAATTGGTTCAACAGTAAAATTAGGATATGTTGACCAATCGCGTGATCATTTAGATGGTAATAAAACTGTTTGGGAAGAAATTGCAGAAGGATTAGATGAATTACAGCTTGGTAACAGAATAGTTAAAAGTAGAGCGTATTGTGCAGCTTTTAACTTTAGAGGAGGTGATCAGCAAAAAAAAGTTGGACAACTTTCTGGAGGAGAGCGTAATAGGGTGCATTTAGCGAAGTTATTAAAAGAAGGAGCAAATGTTATATTATTAGATGAACCATCTAATGACTTAGATATTGATACGTTAAGAGCTCTTGAAGATGCAATTTTAGATTTTGCAGGTTGTGTATTAGTAATTAGTCATGACAGATGGTTTTTAGATAGGATAGCTACTCACATTATTGCATATGATATAAAAGGTAACGCCACTTGGTTTGAAGGAAATTATCAGGATTATCACGAGTATATGTTAAAAATAAATGGAGAAAATACTTTAAATCCAAAATATAAGCATAAAAAATTAATTTAAATATGTCACTAACACAAACATTAATAGTGTTATTTATAGGATTGTTTGTAATAAAACCTGATGATATTCCTATGCTTATCAATCAAATAAAAAAAATTAAATCTTATTTTAGTAATGTTGATTCATCAGAAGTGGAACAATTAAATTTCTATATACAAAAAATTATTAGCATAGAGGGGTACTATGATGGTGACTATAATTTAGTTGCAATAAAAGAAAAGTATAATAAATTAATCAAATCAGTTATAAATAATGATTTAAATAATATCAATGAATAGTACATTTTTTGTTCATTTAATCTATTACTTAAAGCTACATTGCAAATAAGATAAAATTATTATATAATTCCTTAAAACAATACTAATGGTTATTTTATATTATGTTAGACATACTTCTTTTTGTACATATTACTATCGCAATATTATTAATTATAGTTATTCTAATGCAACGTAGTGGTTCAGATGGAATTAGCAGTATAAGCGGTGGGGGAAATATGGGAGTAATAAGTGCTAAGACAGCAAATAATTTTCTTACTAAAAGCACTGTAATACTTGCGTCATTATTTTTAATAAATGCAATAATACTTGCTAATCTTTCTTCTCAGAAGAAACCAGATTTAGTATCTAAAATCAATGAAATTGAAGAAAATCAAGTAGATAATAGTCTACCTATAGTTAAATAAATTGTAATAAAAAATTATGCAAAAAATAATAAAGTTAAAAGATTTAAAAATAGGCAATGATCTACCTTTTACTCTGATTGCAGGACCTTGTCAAATTGAGGGGCTAGATCACGCGTTGTTTATGGCAGAAGAGCTTGTTAAATTAACTACTAAACTTAATATTCCATTTATATATAAGTCTTCTTTTGATAAAGCTAATAGAACTTCTATAAACGGTGCTAGAGGTCTTGGAATTGATAAAGGCTTGGAAGTTTTAGCAGAAGTAAAAAGAACATTTAACTGCCCTATAGTTACTGATGTTCATAGTGAAAATCAATGTGCTGAGGTAGCTAAAATAGTTGACATGTTACAAATCCCAGCGTTTTTGTGCAGACAAACAGATTTACTTCAGGCTGCAGCTGCAACCGGAAAAATAGTAAATGTTAAGAAAGGGCAGTTTCTAGCTCCTTGGGATATGAAAAATGTACACAAGAAGTTAGAATCATTTGGAGCAAAAGATATATTGTTAACTGAACGTGGTACATGTTTTGGTTATAATAATTTAGTATCAGATATGCGTGGTCTTGCAATAATGGCTGAGCTAAATACTCCTGTAATTTTTGATGCTACTCACTCCGTGCAGCAACCTAGTGGGCTTGGAGGAAGCACTGGAGGAGAGCGTAAATATGTAGAATTACTTGCAAAAGCTGCAGTTGCAGTAGGTATTGCTGGTCTTTATATGGAAGTACATCAGGATCCGGATAATGCTCCAAGTGATGGTCCATGCATGATTAGGTTAGATAATTTAGAGCGTGTCCTTACAAAGCTTAAAAAATATGATGAAATTACTAAAGAAAAATAGTAATGATAACCTACAAAGAATTTGAGAAGGCACCGTCAAGTTAAGTAAAATAGTGTCAAAAAGAGCTATATTT
>NEEE01029166.1:0-17154 GCA_002278615.1 Pogonus chalceus
CCCTTATAACCTATATCTCAGCTCTTGGCAATAGATGCGACAGAGCCTTTTTACTTCATATTTCTCAAATGGTCTTCTAATTTTCTGAGCTTTCTTCCTGAATTCTCTACCGGTTTCTGGTATTGCGGCATCTTAGCATTTTCTCTATATTTATTAATGCGATCAATCTGAGCATTTACTTCATCAGTAATAACTTGCTTTCTTTCTTCTATATTATTAAGCACCGATGCACTATATTCATAATTTTTAGCATTGATATTAAAGTTACTAACTGCTTCTTCAATCCTTTTATCTAAAGAAGGTTCTATCACTTTTTGACTATCAAAAGATTCTATCGGTTTTTCTCTTTCATATTGTGCTATTAAGGCTGGCATTTCCTCAAGTTGAATATCATCTCTTTTGAAATGATCTTTAATCTCTTTATAAGTGCTATCGATATTTTCTTGAGCTTTTTCATGCATAATCTCGTAATGTTCTTGACGACGCCCATACCAATCTTCCTCAATAAGATCTTTGTGTTTTTTATGTGCATTATCTATCATAGTACGCATTTGGGCATCAGTAGCTTTTTCCTGCATAAATCTATCGCCCATAATCACAAGATCTTCTCCATTTTTAGCTTCTGATAATTTATCATATACCTGATGAACAAGCTTTCTTTTAGATAATTCTTGATAAAACTCTACGTCACTCTGTCTACCTGAACGCTCTAATTTTGCAATATATTCAGGAGATATTACATCTGCTTGAACTCCTAATGTTTCTTTATTAATCTGCATTTGAAGTTCTTTAAGTTCTCGTGCTCTTTCGTCATCTTTTAGACTTTCGCTATAAGTTCTAAGCTGCGGATCATTATAGTGAAAGTCATGCCATTCAGCACTAGTTAGATTACCCTCATATTTATCACGTAAATCTTTACCAACTATTGCTGTCAATGCTTCTCTTTTTAATCCTGTATAGCCAGCATATATTTTTTCGCCTATAGCTACACGTTTTTGTTCTTTTAATTCACGTTTGGTTTTTACGCGATTTTCCATTTCTTGCCAACTTCTAAGTACTCCTATATTTTTACCAAATAACCCAACTCCTCGCCCTGACATATCCTGATAAGCATTTCTGTAAGCTTCTTGATAATCTTTAGTAAAGCTTGCATCACTTGCAAGCTCACGTAAGCTTTTTGCTGATTTACCTTTCTCACCTAAATCGGATTTCATGAATTTATCAAGCTCTAGTTTCTGATCACTAGTTAAAGAGCTATAATTTTTTGCACCATATTTATTTTTGGCAAATTCATCTCGAAGCTGTGCAAAATTCATAGTTGCTAGTTTTTTCACATCCAAATCACCACCTTTCGGTAAAAACATTTTATTATCTAGAAATTTAGAAATGCCGTTTTTATAATCTACTCCGGCTTGCATATTAACGTCTCTATGGTCTATGCCATATTTTCTTTTAACTTCATTTTGCACTGCTTTGTTAGCCGAAGAGCTAATGGCTTTATTGTCAAGCCTGCCCATCATTAGATTTTGATATCTTTTAGCAAAGAACATACTTGTTTGCTCTTGCATTCGGTTTATCGGCTTACTAATAACTCCTGTTGCATAATTTATCGGTCTATTAACCTGCTTCATAATAGAATTGTAAGATTGCTGATTAACGGCCTGTATCTCTGTTAAATTACCCGAAGTACCCGCAATAAAACTAGCCGTCGATATAGCAGTATCATTAAATTTACTAAGCAAATAAATAGAAACAAATATTAACAACAAGCCGTCAAGTTGGACGAATTTACCATTTATAAAATTACTAATTCTATTCGCATCTTTAACTAAATCTAAAAATGGTAATTGAATATAACGTTTATCTATACATTGATATGCTAAACACTTAGTACCATCAGTTTTGGTATAATCTTCAGGAACTAATATATTTGCTTGAGTAAAATTCTCAATTCCTCCTTTCATTGGTACCGGAAACCACCAATAAAATATCGAATTACCAATACTTGAATCTAAATCTTCTGTAAAACTACCAAAAATTTGATTTATAGGTCCTAAATCAGGGAAATCTTTCTTACAGACAGCAAAACCTAATGTCGATTGTATTTCCGTTTTAATAATCATTCCGATAAAAGCAATACCAATAAATAAAATTATAGGTTGTATAGCATATGATATTAATTGCCTTAACCAATTTTCAAATAACGATCTAGTTATATTAAATAACATGAAACAAATAAATATCGGTGCCATTGTTATAATCATACCAATAGTTATTAGTGCCGTAAGATAAATAATTGTAGCTTTGAATATAATTAAGAAAATAAAATACAGAGCTATTAAATATAGTATGATATAAATAAACCCAAGTGGGTCTACAAATAATAAAGAAAATAGCTTAGATAAAGTTTGCGGGGAAATAAGAAGATTTAGTAAACTTTGACCTGTTGAAGCATCTTGTACTATCTGTAATATCTGTGCTAGCCCTTCAACAAAAAATACAAATAAATAATCATGGAAAAATGTCCAAGCTTTACTTGTACTTAATAATATTGAAACTATACTGACTTTTAGTATTCTAACTACTAGCTCAACATGAGTCATGTTTATGTTTCCTATTAAAAAGGAAAATCCAGTAAACATTATATAAAGAGTTAAAAGAGCCGAAACACTTAATCTATAGCTAGGCGTTTCAATTATTTGCTGATAAGTTTGTCTTACAATTCCAGGATCTTTATCGCTAGTACCAAATAACTCATTCTTTATTAAATTTGTTAAAAATTGTAGCGGATCAGGTCTTGTATCACTAACTCCGGATTTTATTACTACCCTATATTGCC
The DNA here is from genome assembly GCA_002278615.1 of Pogonus chalceus. Classification (NCBI taxonomy): domain Eukaryota; kingdom Metazoa; phylum Arthropoda; class Insecta; order Coleoptera; family Carabidae; genus Pogonus; species Pogonus chalceus. The sequence continues at coordinate 2,840 of NEEE01029166.1, forward strand.
CACTATTATCATCATAAAATTTGTCTAAAATTTTAAAATATAGAGGAGATTGAGCATAATTTGAAGCTTGATCGCAAGGTAAGCTAGTACAACCATATTGATAATTTATACCACCGGCTTGTAAAAATTTCCCCGTACTGCTAATACTATAAAATTCATAACCTTGGCTTGTAACTGGTTCACCTAAATGCTGCGTTATACCTTTTGGGCTACGCTTCGAATCCGGCGACATGTTAGGATCAGAACCTTTATCAGCAATTAAAAAATAAAGCCCTACTCCGTTTGTAAGTATACAAGGAGCATTATTAATAGGTGCATCGCTTGGCGTAGGAGTTGGACACATATTACCGTCAGTAAATTGACATGGCTGCAACTTAACGCAAAACTCAGCTAAGGTAGTAGCATTATTTTGCTGCCCGTACCATGGACACCATGCTGATAATATCCCCGAAGTATTCTTATCCCCGAGCATATAGCTCCAAGGTTTTACCATAACTGTTAAAGGATAACCATTTACTTTATAAGCACTATCTCGCCATGGTGCTACCTGATCCCCCTCTTGTCTTGAAGTAACTTCAGATGGATCATATCTAGAGGAAATATTAAATTTTATAAAACCGAAATCATCCGGATCGATACAAGTATCCCCAGTACACCCCGAAAGTGCTAATAACGATATTAATAATGTAATAAAAATATTTCTGTTCATTTTAAATCGATTTGTCATTTCGTGGCTTGTCCACAGAATCCATAAAAATTTTAATATTTTAAATTTCAACATCATTGCAAGAAGAAACTAAAAGTTTCGACGAAGCAATCTCAGAATTCTTAAATGTTTCATAAGATTGCCACGTCGCCTACGGCTCCTCGCAATGACGTTAATCTTTCTCTTCTTTCTTCTCAGGTTTCATATCATTACGATTTTTAAAAAACTTGCCTGTATGCTCGCCGCCATCTTTTGACTCTCTAGCTTTATAATTCTGATCAATTACTTTATCTTTAAAAACCCGTGCTGGAGCAAGGGCAGCTTTCTTAATTGGGGCTGATACTGAACCTATATCTTTCATAATAGATTCTGTAGGATTAGAAGGAGCTTGATAATTACCTTCTATTCGTGCAGGAGTAACCTGCGTTAACATACCAACAACTATAGTGACAAAACTTACTAAACCATATGACATTCGACAATATGAATAAAATAATAAAGCTGTAGTGAACAATACTAAAAATGTATTAGTGTCATTCGTTAAAATGTTATAACTAGTAATATCTGGAACTTGTGGAACAAAAAAAGGTATTCCTGGTAAAAACGGTAAAGTAAAAGAAAAATTTAACGTAATACCAAGGTTTGACAAATCAAGCCCTATTTTAATCGGTATGAGCGTATCCCAGCAAGCTCTAACAATTACTTTTAATAGCTGTTCTGATAAAATTTGATCTATTAATAAAAAGAAAACCAATAATATCGTTGGCTGCACTACATAGCTAAATAGAATTGATATCCAACTATCAAACATAGTTTTTGTTTTTTCAAACAACATTAATATTATAAAAAATGGTGCCAATGAAATCATAACCGTCAAGCCTATAAAGGCTATAATATAACCTATAATTACTTCGAGTACTGCCCTAAAATAAGTAATAAGTGAGTAAATGGTTATGATAGCAATAAATGCTAAGCCATTATGTATTTGTAATAGTTGAATAAACAGTAATCCCCAAATCCTACCATTAGTATATTTATCAAATATAGGATCAATAAAACCAAAAATGTTAGATTTAGAGCTTGTAGCACCTACAACATTCGTTGCAAAGAAATCTATACCATTAATAAATGCACTAAAGAAATTGTTATTAAAGAAACTCCAGCTTTCAGGTCTAAGTAAAATAGCCACTATAGTTATTTTAAATATACGAGTTACTACTTCTACAGCAGTTAATTTCAAAGCCCCCAAAACAAACATTAAACCAAATATAGTAACGTAAAGCGTTAATGCGGTTTTAGCTATATTTTGTATTGCAGAATTTGCAACTAACTTAAAATAAAAATCCTCGCTATAAGTTCTAAATTGATCTGTAATAGGTTTAATTGCCCCATTATAAACTATATTTGAAAACCAAGTGGTACCAGTATAATTAGCATAATCTACACTAATTGTTCCCTGTATATTACTATTAGGATTTTTTACTCTTAACCATAAATATCCATCTTGTGGCGCATCACCTGAAAAATCATAACCGACTGTAGTGCCGGGAGTAGATGAACTAGGTAATGTACCATCAGCTGTTATTAAATACTCTAAAGTTATATTTTGTTGATCACCTGGGCTGATGGTGTTTGTACCGTTACCTATCTCAACAATCATTGCATAACGACCAAAATATAAAAAATTAGTTGCCCAATTACCATTAGTTATATAAGTTGCAAAATCAGTATAATTAGAAAAATTTCTACTCCAATCACTCATTGAAAAAGAATTATTAAACATACCGGTAGGCTGCCAATCGCTACTAAAATCCATAGCACCACCGCTAGTTGCTTGATAATACATAAAACCATTCTGTGTATTATCATTATTAACAAAACTTTGATCACGATTTTTAATGACTTGTCCACCTATTTTAATAACCATTCCTCTACCTTGATCATAATAACAAGAAGGGTTAGCATTTAAATTAGAATTAGCAGGGCAAGAGTTAATCATGCTCATAAAATTTTGTAACGTAGTTACAGCCATTGGCTTACCAACTAATGCGCCATTACTAACATTAGTATATTTTGTAGCCGAACCTGTACCAGTACATAAAGTTGCTCTTTGGGCATCTATAATATTACAAACTTGCTCTGCACTTGAGTAAACTATCCTATTTTCAAAATTACTAAGATTGCTTTCAGTGTAAAGAGTAGAAGCGGCAAATACAGAACTATCGAGTTCTTTAGCTAGTATATTATTTAAGGTGCTTGGAGTTTTTGATGTACTTGGATTAAAAAAATCATCTTTATCAGCTAGACTAATATTTACTATATCACCAACATTAACCTGAATTTTTGGATTACCATTAGCATAATTAAAGTAGTTAACATAATTATTCATCTTAGTAAATGATAATGCATCAAGGTTTTTATCAGGAGGTATAACACCATTATTTGCTGTACTAAAACCTGGGAATCCTGCAACTTCAAACTGTGAGTTTTTGTAATTATAAGTTTTTATAAAGACTTGCGGAACACTAAACCTTGGATCAATTCTATATAATACTAGATATTTTCGAGGCTCTGGGGTAAGACCTGCAGTAGACCATTTAATATTAAGCAGCTTACCTTTGTCAACTACACTACCAGTTGATTGCCAATCTCCAGCAGTCGATAAACTAATACCTATTTTACCCTCTTGGAAACTTGTAAATGTAGGTACTTCTAAACAACCAAAAATGCTTTTAAGACCGCTAAGCCCACTTGACATCCAAGCAAAGTCATCACCTTTAGCAGGCGACGCCATAAATAAAACTAATAAAATTAAACTTTTAATAATTTTCATAATTTTTTATTTTGGTATTTCCGCTTTAGGCGGCTCTTCTTTTGGTGCATTTTTTCTAGTTTTCTCAGCTTGCTTTAAAGTTTCGTTACGTTGCTTTAATCGTTCTTTTGCTCTACCAGTAATACCTTTTCTTGTTTTTTCATCCATACCTACTTGGCTCAATGCTCCCTGCTCTGCAGCACCTGACATTGCTCCACCCATACTAGTAGCTGAAGGACCAGCCGCACTTGTCAGTCTTGCCACCATATTACCGGAAAACTCAACATAACCATACATACCATAAGCTATAATAACTAATGCAACTATATTTTGCATATTCACACCCATCATACCCGACATATAATCCATGCCCCAAGGTGCAAACCAGTTTATACAAAAGATTGGTACATTAAGTAATGCAACCGGTAAAATAGTACCGATAAATGGAATTTTTATAGGTAGTGCACATTTCCAACAAACGCTATAACCTAAAACAAAATCTAAATATATCGTAAATAATTGAGTCAGCACGATAATACCCGCCATTAAAACAACCGGCTCAATCATATATCTAATTGTGAATCTAACCCAATTATCAAATAAATACCTAGTAAAATCAAATAATAAGAAGCTAATAAATATAGGTGCTATACCAATTAATATACAAGTCGCCATAAATGCCATAATATAAACGGCAGCTGCTCTAAATGCCGTTATAATTACAATCATTACTGCAATAACAGTAATGATAAAATATATAATACCGCTAAGACCTAAAGATAATAATGCAAGTAATTGTGCCATAAATGTTTGGCTAAACAATATCCTACTCATTACTGCATCTAAAAACATAAAAGGATTTGAAACAGTACCATGGGAATTAAATAAGCTATATCCGCTCATATTAGAAATAATTTCATCGGAAAAATTAGCAATAGTATCAAATAGATAGTTATTAAAAAACTCAAACGTATTGCCATTCATAAGTCCACTAACAATACCTATTTTTACTATTCTAACTACTAAATCTTTTTGATTTATTTTTGCAAAGCCCAGTAAAAACATTGCCCCGTAAACCATAACATAAAGAATTAGAAGTGCTTTAATATAATTAAAAAAGTTAGTACAAGAAGAAGTATCTCCTCCATAACATACTATATTTCGGAAAATAGACTCAGCAGCCCCTTTAACTTTACCTTTAAATAGCTGAAGTAGAGGATTCATTACTTTAAGGGTAAAGTTTCCTACTTGCTGAGAAGTTGAAAAATGTACTTTATAACTACCCTCACTATCTTTATAATCATTCGGATCGTTTAGCACTCTCATCCATACATACCCTTCACCAGCTGCACTAAAACTAGCTTTACCATTACTATCTACTATAGCATCTTCAGGCGAATAATTCTTACCGCTAGTATTTGGATTTTCTGCACTTGGTACTACTAAATATTGTACCTGACCACGATTATTAAAAACATCAGTTAAACTATTGCCACTTTCTCTATAGCATTTAGTTTGTTTGATGTTCATAACATAACCACCAGTATTTTTACTTGCATCCTGAGAAGTAGGACACCAGAGCCTATACTGTAAATAGCCTTTATCAGTATTACTATTAAATGGTATATTATATATTACTTTATATTCATTACCATATTCGGTAGGATGATCTGAAGCTGTTATAAATTGAGCAAATTGTAAGGTGGAAGGTAGGGTTGAATCTACGTTACTTGTATTACTTATTTGCCATATTAATCCTGTTGGACCCTTACCACCATTACCATCTGACGTATACCAAAATCTTCGTTGTGATTGAAATTCCCCTCCATTACATACACCTGAAGTACACCCAGCTCCACCTATATAATTTTTATCTTTAGGACTACGATCATCTACACTATCAGGACATTTGCCGTTTGGCGGAATATTAACATTATTAGAACATTGAAGATTAGCATAATCAAGAAATATACCCCCAGAATTACTTGCCCAACTAAAAGTGAAAGTGCCATCATCATTATAAGGTTCCGGCATTGTTCCATAATTATTTATCCAAGCCGGTAAGGAATCGCATACATAATAATAAGTACACCAAATTGAGGGGGCCGTGTAACACCAATCTATCGTTCCCCAAACGCAACCATTTGGACATTTTTGCTTTTTATTACCTTGCCAATAATTTTGCTTTAATTTACAAGCATTTACATATGGTCCTGAGTAAATAGAGTATCTTCCACAAATCGGATCATAAGCAGTTTTACCTTGTGAACAATCAGCCGTAACGTTAGTACCTTTAAAGGCATCCATAGCCCCTACTGTCCCACCTGCCCTAGGAGAATAATTAGGCATCACCGAAACTAATATTCTATCATTAGCATACATTTCAGTAATATTACGCCACTCATTATTTTTTGCATCCATTATCAAGGAAAGCGGCGGTTTATTAACGTCTGTAACACGAGGAATAGGAATCATCTTGCCACTATCGTCTAAATTAGACTTACCTGGTCTTATGCTTTCAGTAAATTGCAAATTATCTTTCGGCACATAAGCAAGACATAAACTAATCTGACCAACTACTTGTAATGATACTTCTTGCTTATCTTTTACTTCTACTTGGGTATTTAACCACTCACCATAATGAGCAGGATCAGGAGTAGGCTGCATAGTACCATCTGGTAACATTGTAGAGGTATTAACATAATTAGCATTAGCGTTAAGAGTAATTGTACTAGTTATAGAATCTGCCGATCCTTTACCACCTAGAGCATACCTCATATAACAACCATTACCAATGCTTACTGCTCCTATCATTCCAAGAGCTGCAAAAACGAAGCAAACAAGGGTTGCTACTATAGCAAGCACACCTAAAATTTTTATTAAGCTACTTTGCATATTACCTTATTTACCTCCACTCGATGATAGTGAATCTCTGCTGCTATTTCCATCACTTGAGATAAATGAATCATCACCTTTTTGTCCTTCTGAACGTTTACTTCCTCCACCACCCGGCATATCACCACCGCTCGGAGGTTTACCTTGCGTTTCTTGTGCAGCATCTTTAATAAAAGCTGCCCCTTGCTTTACTAAATCAACAATTTTAGTTGGGCTTGCTGTTACCGCATCCATTTTTGGACCATTAGTTAAATCAGCAGAAAATTGACTTATCGATTTAGAGAAATAATAGAAAATTACCGAAAATACCAAAACGCACAACAGCTCAGCAAGAATAGACACAACATCTTTAGCAATTGATTTTATAGGGAAAAGTATGACTAAATGTTCTTCCCAACCTTTACCAGCATAATAATTTAGCATTTTATATCCAAAGCTTTCTTGACACACCCCTGCACTACTAGCTGGCAACCGTAGTTCAAAAGTACTAAATTTTACATTATTTTTTTCGTAATCATACCTTAAGAACTCACAATTTTTAAATATTGCTGAATCATACATGGTAATTAATAAAGCTATAAAGCCTGCTACTACAGCTGGTTGTAATGCACATGACAATGATACTTTCAACCATCCATCGAAATAACCCTTTGTACGATTAAATAACATCATAGGAATAAATATTGGCGAAACATATGTCATCACATAAATAGTAATCATACAAACTAAATAATGTGTGATAAAATATAAAAGTATAGAAAGGAATATTACCGCAAATACTAAACCACTTATAAGAATAATGACGTTTCCTGCCATAAAGAAACCAAACATAACAGTAAAAAACCTTAAAGACCCTACTGAAGTTAAAGCATTTGGACTGTTTTTATCAGGAGTTCCGAGATTTGGTATAGTTATACTGCCGCTACTATTACCACCATCACCTCTTGCAAAATTAGTCAATATGTTATTTTTATCTATATTATAAAGCAAATCTAGACCAAGATAATAACCTATGCGGCAATCTATAGAATCCCATAAAGCATAAAACTGATACCCACTTTGGTATTTTGAAGTATCAAATACACATAATCCTTTTGAACCCGCAGCATTAAAAATAATTTGTGCAAATTCCGGTGCTATTCCTGTTAAGAGAGGTAATCCATATTTTAACATACCATTCTCTTGGGTTGGCTGACCGCTACTAAAATTTAGAGGACCAAGCCCTATAGAAAAATAAGTCACAAATAAAAGTTTTATTATAAAAAGGGCTATTTTATCTGGGTTGCCATATTCTTTATTAAGCACCATATTAAATGCAAAAAACATTACATACAGAATCAGAGCAGCACCAATAGCATTTTTTAAATATCCTTGAAAAGTAGAAAAAGCAGTAAGATTAGTTATTTCAGAACTTTGACTTTGTGAACCGCAACTATTTCCTACAAAAAATATTTTATCAAGAGTTTCTTTTAAACACTGGACAGCAAGACCGGAAAAATTAATTAATGATTGACTATAATTTGCTCCAGTATAGCAACTTTGTCCTATATTACTACAGCTAGGATCAACAGGAGGAGGAGCAGGAGGATTACTTAATGCTTTACATGCCACCGGCATTGGTCCTCTTGACGTTGGCATAAGCAAACATATATCATTTTGCCATGTTTGTACTGTTAGGACTATATTTTTTAATATAGGATTTGCACCAAGATCAGGATTATTATCCTTGCTTAAATCGCTAATTTTTTTAGAATCACCTTGATTTAAAGTATACATAGTACAAGGGTCACTACTACCATCTTTATTCTTAAAGCAAAAAGTTATACCCAGCTTGTTTGCATCACAATTCCCTCCGGGTGCTTTCATATCAATACTACGAATTATGTAACCATATGCCGTATCAGATTCTAAATACCCATCTGTAGTAGTTGGCAACGAGGCACAAGAATCTCCAAAACCGGCAAAACTAGTTAAAGCAAAACCTGCCAAACAAACGACAATAATAATTTTTATAATATTATGGATTTTCATCGGAACCGCTATCTATTTTCTTGCTTCTATTTTCAATCGTTCCATCATTTCGCTCGGTCGCTTTATCTTTTGCTCTACCACCCCCACTACGATATAATTCTTCCGTTTCTTTCTCAAATGCTGCTCTTCTATCACGAATTTGAGCATTTCTCATCTCTTGCTTTACGTATCCTGCCTCACCTATCTTTAATTCGTGACTTTCTTGTTCGGTAAATTTTCTGTCCTTCTCAAGTCCTCTGATAGTACGTGTAACTCCAAGATTTTCATCTAAATTAAGTTCCGGTTCTACCTCAGTAGTATGTTTTAGTCTTGGCTCTTTTTGTTCTTCTTTCTGAGATTCAGGTACAGCTTCTTTAATTTCTTTTGTAACATTAAGCTTACTTGATAAATCTTCAAGCTTATCTTCTGCAGTACTTCTTACAACTTCTGCTGCACTTACTTTCGGTGGCTCATTTTTAATAGCAGTATCAATTTGCGTTGAAACTGTCGTTAGTTGAGACACAGGCGCTTCTATAGGTTTTCTATTGCTAAAGCTAGTATCAAGCATTTCTTCAGAAGCACTACTTGGTGTTGCTGTGCCGCCTACACTTTTACCAACAGAACTTAGTGCAGAAGATGGAGTTGCAGCCGTACTAGACGGTTCTCTAAGACCTCCTGATGTGAAAGAATCACCTCCTTCACTACCACCACCGCCGCTACCTTTTACTAAATCACCGGCTCTTCCACCTTTAGTGCTGAGTAAATCACCACCACCGCCACCTTTGGTAGCGAATTGGTCAAGACCTTTGGCTGCAGCACCTGCATCAGCAAGCCCTGCCATTGCGGCTTTAAATATCGCTTGCGGTTTTATGGCAACGCTGCTAAGAGCTACCCCTTCCGTCATATCTGCTGCAAAATTAGCTAGCTGGCTACTAAAATTATACATTAAATATAAAGTGAAACAGGCTGTAACTAGAGCAAGTAAAATATCTTTAATCTTCTCAAAAAGTAATTTAGGAGAAACAAAGAACATTCCCGGACCCAAAATTACTCCTGATAAAAACTGGAATTTAGAGAGGAAACTACTTGTACTGCTATCTCCCGGTTTTGGATTACATTTAGTATCTGCATCGGCTGCCTTTGGATCACAAGTCTGATTTGGTTTACTACTAACTATTTGTTCTACACTGTCTTTGGCAAAGTTAAAAGCTGTTGAAATCGGATTATTTAACATATAGCCTAAGCTATTTTGACAACTCTCTGCATCTTCTTTACTATTATATTTTGTCCAATCATTATCAACAAAAAATACTAAAACATCCCTTTTAAAAGTTTGTCCCTGTAAGGCACCCTCTACACTATTATGAATCAATTTACTTTTATATTGACATTTTCCGTAAAAACCAAAATCATAAACCGAAAACATAGTAATCATAAAAGTAACTACTACCATAGGCTGAAGTAAAAATGAAATCATTAGCTTAACCCAGCTATCAAAATAATTTCGTGTATAATCAAATAAAAACATCGGTACGAAAAGAGGTGCTAAAATACCAAGTATTACTATAGATACCATGCACATAACAGTGGCATTAACCATAAAGGCAGCAACTGAGATCACAAGCAACGGATAGGCAAGAGCTAGAGATACTAGCATCATATTACCAGATATTATAGCGGGTATTAGTAGGTAAATATATGGAGGAGCACTAAAGCTAAAAAAGTCAAAATTTGCAAAATTATGACTTCTATAAGTATTCTCAACTAATAGTGTAGATAACATATCTATCCCCAAATAATGGGCTACCCGACAATCTAAAGCATCCCATAATGCAATATATGCAACACTATTGTCATATAAAATATCCGGACCATTGAATTTACATAACCCAGATGAAGCAGCATTCATAACCCAGCTGGCTAACCCATTTATACCATTAAGCAAGAAAGGAAATGCCCATTGAATCATCCCATCCATACGATCATAAGAGGAAGTACTACTGGGTGTTATGTTTAATCCTATTGAAAAATAAGTTACAAATATTATTTTTAATATAAAGTTTATATACTCATTTTTTGGGGGTACTTGACCTGCAAGAAGTATTTTAGCACCAAAAAGCATAACATATAAAGTTAAGAAAGCCGTAACTATTCTATACATTCCTACTTGAAACTGGAATAAAGCACTAGTCTGCCTTGAAGCTGAATTAACTACTGAATTTACATCATCAAAGCTACATACATCTTCACTAATTAATAACCTTGTGATCATTTGTCTTATGCATTCTATAAGCGGAGAAGTCATAACTACCGCAGTTCTTGAAGCGTTATAAGCTTTTTGATAGCATCCCCCACCTGCTGCACTACAAGAAACCAATGTTAAAGGATCAACAGCTTTATTATTAGGGTCATCAATAAAATCTGTATCGTTTACATCCATAAAGCTATTATACATAGATTTTGGAAATGGCTCTTTTATATATTTACATCCTACCGGTACTATACCTGTAAAACCATATGTTCCGACACATATACGATCATTATCTTGAACAACTTTCCAAAAAATCGGCACCCCAATATCCCACATTGTACCGCTATCTTCAGGCTTTTTGGTATATATATTATAATAATCTTCTTTCTTACTTTTCCAAGCTTCCTTTATATCATCCCACGGATCACTACCAGTTAACACAGCTTTAGCAATAGCAAGTGCTGATTCTGCAACTGCTTTTGCTCTAACTACTGTAAGTTTTGCATTACTACATAAACCAAAAGTTAATTCAAGTTTTTTAGGGTCAGCTCTGTTTTCACGCGTACATTGCCCTCCTAGGAATTGTGTACCAAATAATTCATTATCATTTATTCTAAGCTTTAAAAATGTATTCATGTATAAAACAGGAGATACAAGATTCATTATAGCAAAAGTAAAAAAGGGAGCGGCAATGCAAGTTTGAGAAAATTCAGCACGTAATAAATCACCGACTCCTTGTGTTTCACAAGTTAAGTTTTGTAGTGTATCAACGATAGTATCAAGTGTATTATCAGCATATGATTTGCTTGTAATCCAAAAATTGAGGATAAAACTGACTACTAAAATTTTAAGTAAAGTACGAGGGAATAATTTCATGACTAGCTACTTGCCTCGTGTGTGATAAACGTCATTACGAGGAAAAATTGAAAATTTTGACAAAGCAATCCAGTAAAAAATGCTAACTTATAGCATTTTTTATTATTTTTTTGGATTACCATGCTCCTTGCAGTCGCGTAGATCAGACGATTTTTTAGGCTTACAACAACCAGTAACCATAATCCATTAAATCTACAATGTCTTAACTGCTTCATAGAATATAGGCAACCATTTTTCCGGATCATTCCCGTATTTTTCCCTAATTTGATCGAGCAGTATAACAGTTTCCACTCTACCCGATAAAACACTAATTATATTATTCATACCGTCTAAATTCACTTTAGCAACTACTGCGTCTACTCCTTGTTTTACCAAAAAGTAACGCGTCGTAGGGTCGGTAGTTTTAATCAAAATATATTCTCTCTGACTTAACATAAAAGCACTACGATAAATATCGGTAGCTTTAAGGTTAGGTAGGAAAATTTGTGTAGCCGTCTGCTGAATTAACGTATCACTAATTCTACTTTTTGCTGCATCTTCTACGCTTTGAGTAGCAAATATAACAAAAGTATTTAGTTTTCTCAACACTTTTAACCAATCTTTGATTTTAGGAGCAAATACTGGATTATCGATTAAAGCCCAAGCCTCATCAAGTACTATCATAGTTTTTTGCCCATCCAAAGAAATATTTATGCGATGGAAAATATACAACAATACCGGAGCAAGACTTATTGGGTCTTTAAGTAATTCAGTCATATCAAAGCCAAACACCCTAGCTTTTTGCAAATCAATATCATCTACTTCATTATCAAATACTTTAGCGTGAGAACCATTTCCAACCCACATCGCAATTCTACTTGCTAGACTATCTGGTGTATCGATTCCAAGAAACGCTACTACATTACTAAGCCGTCTATCTTTTTTTTCTAGTTTAAAATTACCACTCACTGCTTGCGATAATATCTTATTATCTTGTGCTGTTATACTCTCACCATTAGAAGTTACAAGAACCCTTAACCATTCTAGAATAAACGTTCTATTTTCACTAGTATCTTCAAGCTGCAATGGGTTAAAGTTACATTTTAAACCTGGATCTATAACTGTATAAACACCGTTTAAAGCTCTGATAAATATTTCAGCACCACGATCTTTATCAAAAAAGAACATACGTGGTTTGAATTTTTGTGCTTCAGCACATAGGAAATTCATAAGAACAGTTTTACCGGCGCCAGTAGGACCTATGATTAAAGTATGCCCAACATCTCTTACATGGAAATTAAAATAGAACGGAGTACCTGAAGTTGTGTCGAGTACTGTGACATATTCACCCCAATAGTTATCTCGCACCTTTCCAATAGGATAATTATGTTGAGAGGCAAAACTAGCCATATTAAGGGTGTTTATAGTAGATGTACGAACTATATACTCCATATTTCCTGGTAACTGTCCCCAATAGCTAGGCTCCATGTTAATTTTTTCTCTAACAGGCTGAATTCCTGAATTAGAAAGCTCAACAGATGCCATTGATAATATATCTTCTAAAGCTTTAATACTATTTGCAGAACATAAAAGTGATAGATGATGTTCTCCAAAACCAATATCACCACTAGTTGCCATATCAAGTGCTGTTGATATTTCAGCAATTTGTGAAGTAGCTTTATCACCTGCTTGTATCATTCTATTTTGCTGTAATTGCATTTTACCAATTGCTACAGTTCTGTTAGCAAATATAAAACTCTGAGTCATTATGAACTCAAAAGGCATTTGCAAAAATCCATCAAAAATCCCTGCAGAAGTATTAGGTCCATATTCAAGAATACTTATTATTCCAGCATATTTAGTTCCAATCGAACTTCTTGCCTCAATAGTACGTGAATCAAAAAACAAGCGATGTGTTGGTAAATATTCATCTATAGTACTACGTGGCAATGCTACTGGACCTGGCGAGTCGCCACAATTAACTAAAGATGAAAGAAATTCTAACATTTCACAATAATTACCTGTAGGAGTTTTATGAATTCCAAGAATCCTAGCCCCATAACTTCTAAATGCATTAACTATTCTGTTTGACATTTCTTGGAGATTTTCTTTCATCTCTTTCATGTCATTTTCCCAAACATTTTTATTAGATTTTTGTCTAAGCTTCTTTAAAAAATACTCAACTATAGCTGCACCACCAGTATCAGGTTTGTATAAAATACTGACATATAATTCATTAAAAAACGATCTAGCACCTGCGTGTTTTTTACGCCATTCTGCTCCGAGATACGTAATAAAATCGTTTGGTACTTTTACAGTAGGATCATAAGTAAATTCAGTATCGTCAAATATTACTGCTTTACGTCTTCTGATAGTATGAAAATATACAACAATATTTCCTGAAGCCATGTTTTTAAGTAAGGCATTCCTTATATTCTTTTTAATATCTAAATCTTCATCATCGGCTGTTTCAAAAGAAAAACCATTTATTTTAATAACTTGTAAAAGCGAATTATCTTTAGTTAAAATGGTATTACTATCCCAATGGCATTTATAAGGGATAAAATGCGAAGTAGGTCTATCTTGTTTAGCTCTTAATTCATTAGCTGCTCTAGTTCTAAATAACTTCATTGTGTAACTCAACTTAACTATTTTGATTTTTGGTTCTTATAATGTCATGCCGCAGCTTGCTAGCTAGATCTTAAAACGCAATTTGTAACACAAGACCCCGTGATCAAGTCACGGGGTGACAATAAAAAAACTGGATTCCGTGGATAAGCCACAAG